>JAKSZP010013217.1:0-219343 GCA_022478985.1 Massospora cicadina
AGGAGCCAACTGGTGTAATTACATTCTTGTGGCTATTAATCACTTGACCTAGTGGGTCAAAGCGAGGGCAATACAAGATTTGGGGGAAGTTACAGTGGCCAAGTTCATTATGAAAATGCACTATTCAACGACACGGCTGCCCTCAGTTTATTCTCACTGATAATGGAACCAACTTCACCTTGCATATCCTCCCCAAACTGAACGAGCTTATGGGAATCTGCGGGGATCTGATGACCTTATACCACCCCAAATCTAATGGAATGGTTGAACGGGTGAATGGGACTCTGATGAAAATCCTAAAAAATTAGTAACAGATTGACCTTCTGATTGGACCTCCCTACTTTCCACTGCCATGCTCGCCTATAACATTAGTTATAATTCTGCCACGGGGAAGAGTCCCTTCCAATTACTATATGGCTGACACCCGGCTCTTCCAGCATTAATTTACTCATGTGTAGAAGACACTGGTGTAATGGAACCCCGCCGCTATTTGGCTAACCTTACAAACATTCTGATCAAAATTCTAACTGAATCATATTCCTTTACTTAGCCAAAAGGATCAGGAATCAGGCCGCAGATCAGGTATGTCATAGTGGGTTGACACAGTTCAAGGAAGGTGATATGGTTCTCTTCCATGACCAATATGGGTTTGGGCAGAAACACAAGCTAGCCAGTATTTGGATTGGTCCATTCAAAGTTATAGAGAAAACTGGGGTTGACGCGTATACCATCAAGACCCTAAAAGTGGTCAAATCATTAACTGAGTACACACAAAGTTTCTCTGATCATACAAGCAATAGGAGCCTTATCATCCAGTAAAGGAGGGGGTAATGTCATGATTCAAATATGACTAGACGATTATCTTGGGACATTTAGGGCGGTTTGGGAAGAATCTGCCAAAATGATATTAGTTACAATTATTCAAATGGCTTGAGATGAGGCGATATTGGGATATAACAGGTTAATTATTGGATCGCCTCTAAATAAGGCGATAGGGCAATGTCACCATTCAACAAATATGAAGTAAATCGCCTACAATTTAGGCGATAGAGAATTGAAGAATAACAAGCTGAAACAAGGAAAATCGGTGAAACAAAATAGTCCAAGCTATGTAAGTGGTATCATCTGAAGCTGCTGTATATAAGCGAGATGGGCGATTAAGAGAAGGGAGGTTGTTAATAGGATAGAGCGAGCAAAACAGCAAGAATTAGCTGTGTTTTATCATATTAAATAAATAGTGTAACAGGAGAAAGTGCTCCATGTTTATTCAGTTAAGTTTATTTCGTTGTTTCGAAGGGCCACAATCGTCATATAGTTGGTCCTATTGCTCATTGGCTAACCCCTGTGCAAAAACCCTTACGGCGTATCTCAAGGATTCATCAAATTATAACAGTTGGTATGAGCCATGTAAGTAGTGACGCCAATAGGTAAGCACCTCAACCACTGCCAATAACTTTTTGTCTTAGACGGAGCAGCTTAACTCTGGAAGAGACATTTTACTGGAAAAGTGTCCCACTGGATGCTCTATTCCATCTTTTCCTACCTATAATTATGCAGCTACTATGGCTAAATGGGAGGCATCAGTAAACATAATGAACTCTTTTTCTGGGTCTACACGGTGAAGGACGGATGTGAACAACAGGGTGCACTTTACTGCTCGGAAGGTATCCTGCAAAATTGCAGACCAATGAGAACTTTAGCTCCACTCACCTTATACAGAGACGCCGCCACATTAGAAAGATTTGGCGTGAATTTCCTATGGAACTTACATTTTTCCCAAAACTCTTTAACTTCTTGGATGAAGCTGGGGTGGGCCACTCATGAATTGCCTTCACCTTGTCTGGAGATATCATGTGGCCTAGGCCATACACAACGTTGTCCAGGAAGGTGACCTGAGACTTATAGAATTTACACTGATTTTCAGCGTAAGGTTGGCTGCCTCTAACCTCTACATCACTTTCCAAAGTTGTTTTGCATGGGACTCATGATCAGGGAAAAACACCAGAAAATCATCCATGTAGGCCAACACGCACACACACAGAAGGTCCCAAGGCAGCATCTATATGAAGTTGGAAAATAGCAGGTGCATTTTTAAGCCCAAAGGGCATAACCCAAAACTGTAAAATTCCTTTTTGGGTTCAGAATGTGGTGAGCCACTCCTGGCCCTTCTTTATAGGGCCCAAATTGAACACACCTAAGCAATCCAGTTTGGAGAAGACTTGGGTCTTCTACACATAGTGAGCAAACTGAGAAGCCAATGAGATGGGATACAAATCTTGTACAGTGACATTGTTTAGGTTCCCATAATATACACATGGTCATAAAGCACCATAATATTTCTCCACAAAGAGAAGTGGGAGTATACTGGTGAGGTACGCTGAAAATTGCACCTTAGGCTAACTGCTCCTTAACCCACACATCTAATGCCACTTCCTCCCGTACAATCAAAGGTTAAATAGGGGAAGATATAAGCACCAGATCAATTGTGAGCTTAAACTCGCAAACAAACTCTGAATGAGCTGTAAGTACATTGGCTGAAGCCGCAGCAAACGAAGGTTCCAGCCCCACCAAACAGTAAGATTAAGGTACCTCCAAGGTGGGCTTCAGCAATGGGGAAAAACTGAGAGTGTGGATATTGGCCCAATGGGGCAGATCGCCCTGAAAATTGGCCTCAGACAAGGGGACAACTAATATATGACCATTTTCAAAGTTAAGAAAAATTGAAGTCTTTCAAGTTGGTTCTGACGTCCAATTTTCTCAAATACTCTACCACAAGAATAATGGGGTGCAAGAGATTTTTGATAGGTTGGAAGCGGTCAGCCAAATGGTATTTTCCAACTTGATAATCCACTAACCCCAGAATTTTCAGCATGGGAATACCTTGGGAAGCCCATCCCCTAACCATACCACCTGGCAAGTAACTCAGCTCAAGGCAGTCGGCTAGGTTTTGGTCCATAAAATTCTCAGAGGCTTTAGTATCCACCAAAATAGTAGTGCTGATTTTTCTAAAAGGGGATGACAGGAAGCAGTCAACAAAAATTATCAAGCATGGTCTATATCAAAAGCAGACAACGCCAATACTTCACAAGAAAATTCTTCATCATGCATAATTATGCCTCTCAGGATAGCTTTTTGCATCCTATAATGGAGAGGGTTAATTGGCCACTCTTACTACTGAGGCCACATATCCCAACATATCTTCAGCAATTGCATAAACATTTTTAGATTGTAAAGGTAACTCCTTTTCTACAACCCTGTGTTCTGCAAATCATGGTAGGAGTCAAGCGTGAGTTCTTTGAGGTGATTTAGTATCTAAATTGTTCAATACTAAATCAATAAAAGAATACATTTAGTAATCTTTCTTTTAATCTTAAACCTAAATCAAAGCCAAATTTGGATTTTTTAAAAAAATACAAAAAACGACCGCTCAAATGAGCCAAAACTTACCAATATGGATGCAATTGCAGCCTATTGCCCCAGCTTTGTGTGGTTGTGTGCTGCCATCTGGAATCTTTCAGCCGTCGCTGAAGCATACCTGGGCTGCTCTGCTAGCCCTCCCAATGCTACTGGACGTTATGTCCCCCCTTAGGACTTAGCCCACCACCTTGCAAGCTCCCAAGCGGTGCTCTGGAGCTTTTTGGTGTTCTCATAGAGCAATTTTGCATTTGGGCTTCTGGGTTGAATATGGGAATCTTTTACCATATGCAATCACGGCCATCATCAAGATTGCCATGGTGGGCTTTAAAACTGCCAGCTATATTGACTTCCACCCCTTTTAAGTAATTTGATCTTGGCTTCTGCTCAGAAGCTGATGCAGTGGCAGCAACCAAGCTTCATTTAATTTATAATTTTTTTTTCCAAAAGTTCAAACCTGGCTCCAAGATGATGCCACTTTGGTGGTCCAGTTTGCCAGGTTGTGTTTGTTTCTCTCCCCTGAACGCCTTTGCCACAAATTGACAGAGGGTTTGGCCACTTATGGTGCAGAACCCATTTTTCAGTTTGTGGTTCTCAATGGGGCGGGTCAGTTGGCATGGCCTCATGCCTTTGTGACAATCTACTCTTTCCATCATGACATACCTCACAATTCCCGCATACTGTGATCAGATCTGCACCTGATCACCCTTTTTGGATGCATGTTGAAAACAGCTGCGCCATATGCCCCTTATGCTTCAAATTGATTATTTGAAGCGCAAGTGCCCCATGGCCTCCACCTCTGCTGAACCACCGCCGCTCCTCCTTCTGGCGTAAGGCCAGCTGCTGCCTCACCAAAATTTTTCAAGTGGGGTGCAATATTCCCACCCCAAACCTCAGCTAGTTCTGGTGCTGCTTCCAAAGCAGCAGCCAATTAAAATTTAACTTTTTTTTAAAAATTCATCAGAATTATGGAATCCTGAGCCAATTGCTAAGACATTTTCAGCTGAGTTGCCATGGTCAACTTTTTGCAGCCAAATAGGTTCCACCACTGCACTGACTCAAGTGGCTGGCCCAGCATTAGCCGAGTTAGATCCATTTGAGTGCCTCAAATGGATCAACGATAGTGACCAGCCATTTAATATCAAGCCAATTTTGCTTTAGAAATTTTTTTGTAAAACCTTTTGAAATGCATTTCTGCCAATTTTTGATCTAAATTTGGTTTCCATAGATATAAATTATAAATAAAATGGCACTAGAAGCAGCAGCTGCTCAATCATACATCCTCTTTTGCCAACATCTCCATGGGGCGATGGAACCACTTGTTGAGGGTATTCCCATCCCAAATTTTCCCCATAATTTTGATGAGGATACAAAATATGAATTTGAGAAGCTCGCTTCTAAAGTGAGCCACGCTTGCATCTACATGGAAAATTTCATTGTTTGACCCCAATTATCCCCAAACCTGCCAGTGCATCAAGTCTATCACTTGTGTGCCTGCTCTCATTACTTTTGCTGAGCAATAACTTGCTCATTATGTTGAGGCGATGGACACTGCTGGCCTCATTAATAAAGAAATCCTACAATTATACCTTTTTATGCCACATGTCACTGATGTCCTAACCCCTATGTTGTCTACCATGGGCTGAAAGCTAAAGCAGGCGCTGGAAAAAAGTTCTTAAAAGCTTCCTCACCTTCTAGTATGTTTTCCTAGAATGATTGCTTAGGGGCTATATAGGAATTTTTTATCTGCAATAATCCCTTTGTTTGGATCATTTGAAAATAAAGATGCATAGTGGATCCCACTTTTGGGTCGGGCACCACTAGTTCTAAAAAAGAGAAGATATTTGGCTCATTTTATAATAGGAAACAGCGTTATAAAACGCTTTTTGGGACATGAATGACCCCATACCCATTTTGGTGACGGGTTGTGCATTGTTATCCAAGGCCATTACCACCAAGCCCTTCATCAATAATCTTGCCTGCACCATCTGGATGTGGTGCAAAGAAAACATTGTAAATAAATTGAGTTTGTTAACTTTGGGGGAAGTTGGGGGATCTATGACACCTGGACTGCAAAGCGTCTGAATCTACCAGATATGAGTAAGAAGGGTGGGCACTTCCCAGTTGGAGGTAGTGAGAATAACGCTGAGATGCACCGAACATGGGTCAAATGAGAAAATGGTGATGAGCCCAATTGAGGCCGTGACAATGGCAAGCGCACCCAATTCACACTCAGCAAAAGCCACACATAGATATTTTTTATTGCACAAGAAATAAAGTGTTTGATTGACTAATGTAAGGAGATTGTCTGTAACTCTCCAGTTCCCAGAGAGGTAATGCGGTATGCAAAGCCACATCGCCAGGGAACTATTTATTAATAAGAAGGCAAACAGGGAACCGCGGAGGATGCCAGAGCAAAAGGGACACAGGTAAAGGATGGACAATGCAGTATATAATAGTAGAGAGCAAATAAATAACAAAACTTGGTTGGACATCAAAGAGGAGTCTATACCAAAGCTGAGATCAGTGCAGGAGTTCTTTGGAGCTTTGATCTGGAGGGGACCAGGGTGGCCCAGCGGTGCACAAGATACAGTTGATAATTTAGTTAAAATGAACTGACCAACTTTTTTAAAGACCTCCTTGAAGAGGTTCGCACACAGGTTTACCCAAGGAACCATTTTTAAAAATGTAAAGCTAATGGGGATTTTTATTAAAAAGTTGACCAATGAAAAAGGTTGGTATTGAGGAAATATACTTAAACAATAGGGGGAATCGTTAATTAGTGAAAGTGATGCTAAGCCTAAGTGAACCAATAGGAGCACATACCATTGTCCAGGATAATGTAGCTCAGACTGACCAACTTGAGTTATTGATTGTAGATAAGGCTGACCTATTTTGGAATATCAAAAAAGAACGGGTCTTGAAACCCCTTTACTGACCAAATTGAACCGTCGTTATTAGTGATATAGCTGGTGCGTTTTAACGTCCTTGCTGTAACACAAGGCTAAGTATCACGCACAACCTAGGATTTACCTGGTCATATCCGCCTGCACCCAGCGTTGGTCCAGAGTATGTCTTAGGTCAGGAAGGCCTTGCAATTTGACCCTTTTGGTCTCCTGACGAACAGCTTTATCCTTACAGTTTGTACCCTCAATCATTTCATTAAGCCATGACAAAAGAGCTGAAAGCCAAGACTGACAAGCCTCCTTAAGAACCAAATGCCAAAAGGTTAATGAGGACATGAACTGGTAAATTGAATTATTAGAGGACAAGAACAAACTCTTGTGAACTTAACATTCATCCGCTCATCAAAAAATTTACAATCTGGACATCTGCATTAAGAACTTGGAGAATGGTAATATCTTTTTAAAAAAATAATTAATCTTCTGGATGCCACACCAAGAATTACTCTAGAGGAAATGGAGCAGCATCTTAACCATCTACGGGTGTAAATGAGCACACTCTTGAATTAAGTTAAAAGAGTGATACACATACTGAAATTAATGAATTAAAAGCTCCTGGAGTACACGTCATCACAGGTATGAAAGCAACTACCTTTAAACCTACCTTCAAGAACAAGTTTACACCTGTCAAAGGGTATCACATTTTTTTATACATCTATGAAACTTTTATTCAACTGAGGCAAGCCGACCAGGGGATGGGCATTACCGAGTATGTGTGGAAAACAAAGATATAAAAAAATTGGGCACCCTGGGGTACTCAGGTTACCCCTGTTGCCAGCGGGACTGCCAGGTATGAGGGGGTTGGTGCGCTACTCTGAGGGGGTTTCCCCCACTATGGAGCAGGTGTGAAGGAAGGGGTTTGTGCGGAGGAACCAAAGTGGGAACAATGATTCTATGAGCGCCTGTTGCCTTGGCCTCATATATCCATAGATCCAGGCTTGGAAGTGCTCCAATAAATGGACGTAAGACCTGTTGATAACCCCATGGATGGTTGTGACCGTGCCCTTAAATGCATCTAAGGCAATGGTGTGGATTGTCCACATTGCAATGGGTATAATTAGAGAGCGGAGGGTAGATGGGATTGGTGACTCAATCTGGAGCGCGAGGAGGCTCTTTGATATAGAAAATTTCTGCTCGTTTTGGAGCTTAAGCAGGCGCGCGACTTCCTGCCATATGGCTTTGGTTGGGGGGCATTTTTCTAGGCAGTGATGTAGGGAGCCCTCCCCTCCACATACTGCGCAAGTTGCGTAGAGGGAATTGGAGCGGTCCGCCATCCTATAGGTCCTTCTCAGACAGCGCCAGGCGTTGGCTCTTATTCTCAGCTGTAGGAGTGGGTGGTGTGTCATTCTCCACACTGTCTTCTGTGTAGTTAAGTCATAGGGGATGTCCAACACATCTAGGTATATGATTCTAGTAATGGTTGGGGTCTTAGCAAGCATGTCTCTCTGGGGGTGGTTTTCTGAATTTCTTAATTTGAAGCGGGGGCTGGGTCTTCCCCTTCCCTGCACAGTGTCAGTGTTCTCTACAGTCCATCCCATGCGATGGATGGTTTGGAGGATGTGTTTGAAGTGAGGGGGTTCCATGTGGGCCCATTGTGGTAGGGTGTTTAGTAAGGTATGATACGAACTGCATTCAAAAAGTTCTGGGACTAACGCTATTAAGGACACAACTTTTCAGATAAATTAAATTTTATTATTCATTATTCAAAATACATCCCTTCCCTCTCTATACAGATTTTAGATCGCTCATACAATTGTTGAAAGGCATGTGCATAGTTCTCCTTCGAAATCATGTTTAAAACAGCTGTCACAATCTTCTGAATTGTCTCTACATTATCAAAAGGCTGCCCCTTCAGTGCCACCTTCAGCTTAGGGAACAGAAAGAAGTCAGCCGGAGCCAAATCTGGTGAGTAGGGTGGATGGTTAATCACTGTGACTGATTTTCCAGCGAGAAATTGTGAGACAATCAATGATGAGTGGACTGGAGCATTGTCATGCAGAAGAAACCACTCCCCTGATTGGTACATTTCTGGCCTAACCTGCATATTTTCAAAAGGCGATCAAGTACCTCTTTGTAAAATGGTCCAGTTACAGTCTGGCCGGGTGGCAAGGGTTGTCACATAGTGTTCCAGCTGTGACACAGAGATAGCTCCATCTGTATGTCTATAGCAGCATCAGTCCCAGGACTTTTTGAATGCACTGTGTAGTAGTCTGGGTGGGCTATGTGGGTTGGTTAATTTGAGCGCCAGCGCGAAGTTAGTCCTCGCTGCCCTGGACCAGTGTTGTTGCGGGAGGTCTGGGGCAAGGACTTCCTTTATCCAGGTACCCAGGATGAAGTTGCCGTGGCTCTCAAAATCTATTAGTCACATGCCTCTGCTTGAGCGTGGACCAAATCAATGTTTCCATCCGTATGGGAGGATGGGATATGGGCCACAGCCAGATCTGGATGAGCGCGCGGATTGAAGTTATAAAGGTGGGTGAGAAGGTGATCGCGTGGGCAGGGTACCATAGTATTGGGAGGATGAGTGAGTTAGCAACTGTTACTCGCCCCGTAAGTCCTGGGGATCTTCCCTTGAGGGAGGCGACGCGGTTGGATAACCGCTGTAGTATGTTGCTTTCCATTGTCTCATTGGCATATCCCCCTGTTTTCAGCCATATCCCAAGGTGGCAGACAGGAGTAGTGGTGGGAGGTTATGCAAAGGGTAAGATGAGTGGGTTTTTCCTTCTTATGGGGGTGTGAGGTTCTGGTGTTGTAGCCCAGTTGTTAGTGTACTTGCCTAAGAGAATGATTTCTGTTTTCCTTTTGTTGAGTGATGCGTTGCCCACCATGGAGTATTCCTCTAGAATGCGTTCCAGCTGTTGGGCATCATTGTTGTTAGCTATACCTGCCACGCAGTCATCCGCAAAGACCATTATCTTGACTGTTGGCTGGACTTGTGAAATTGTGCCCATGAGGCGTGAGTCAGTTATGCGAAGGAGTGGATCAAAACTGAAATTATACAGCAGTGGGCTGAGGTGGTCCCCTTGTTTGAGCCCTGTGTGGTGTGATCTTGTTAGTGAGGAAGCCAGGGCCGCATACAGCCATGGTTGCAGATTCTGTAAGGAGAATCGCCCAGTTTATGAATATGGGTAGGAATTTGAAAGCGTGTAGGCATTCCTTTAGGTATGGCCAACTAACGCGGTCATATGCCTTTTCCTGGTCTAAGAAGACCAGGGCTCCAGTTGCTTTGGACAGACATATGTTTTCAACAGGGTGTATGTTGTTCCAGATTGAGTGCCCTGGTATAAACCCAAACTGGTTGGGTGACAGGACGTTAGAGGCTATTGTGCCTAATCTGGCTGCTAAAATTTTGTTGAAAGTTTTGTATCAGTATCAGAAAGTGCAATTGGACGCCAGTAGGCCAGGTCCAATTTGTCACCCTTTTTATACAAGGCTATGATATATGATTCATGGCCACCAGGTAGGAGGCGTGTTTCCAGAAAGCACTGGTTCATAGACGCCAATAGGAGGGGGGCAATTTGCTGAAAATATTTTTTGTAAAATTTGTAGGGTATCCCATCAGGCCCTGAACGTTTCCTACGTGGTGCACCGCAGATTGTATCTGAAAGCTTCTCCAATGTAATTAGATTTAGTATATTGCAGTCTGGCGGTGTGCTTTGTATTACAGCGGTTTGTATAAATTTTGTGATTTTTTGTGGGTCTGTCAGTGTATCACGGTATAATTTGGTGTAATAGCGGTGTACTTCCACCTTGACCTCCTCAGGGTCAGTTGCCACGTTGCCGGTAGTCTTGTGGACCTGTGTGCATGTGGTCTGGTTGCCGTGGGTATGGAATTGGCGGAAGAAATATGTCAAACATATTTCGCCTTCCTTTATGAACTTACCTTTGTTTGATACTTTGATTCTGTGTTGGTGCTCGAAGATGAGGGTGTTTAGTCAGGCGGATATATCCGCCCATTTGTGTCCCCAGTTGGGGCTATACCAGATCTCAGGGTATTTAGCTTGAGGTGGTCCAGTTCCGCCAAGGTACAGCTGATTGTGGCTGTGTCAGCGATGTACTTATGTGATGCAAGATATCGGGTTTTTGTTGATTAGTTCCTTTTTAAAATTTGCTCAGGTTATGATGAAATCTGAAGTGAATGAGGCTGTAAATTCTGGGTTCATGGCCTCATGTTCAACCCAGTCAGATATTTTGGGTAGTTTTATGTTTCAGGGTGTAGCTTTCTCCAGGGCGACACCTGTGTGTGGGTTCAGGTTGGCAATAACTGCACTGAAAACAAGTTGGTGGTCAGAAAAATTGACTTTTTTGTTGTTAATTTGGAAATTCTTGATCATTAGGATTGCAGAACGAAGATGTGATTAATACGGCTCATTGATATGAGCGCTCCCTTGCATATGTTGGGTCATGTCATGTGGGGAAGGAGTGGTGATCTGGGGGGAGGGCATTTTGTAGGCCAAGGGATGCCTTCATTGTGTGGAATTCGATGTGCCCTGGTGGGTATCCCCTGGGGTTAGGCCATCAGTCCATGTCAGGATTATCCCAGCAGTTAAAGTCGCCCAACAGGATGGTATCTGGTTGAAAGGTGAGTGTTAGAATTGTTTCTAGAAATTGTTTTCTCTAGGCTGCGGTGCACAGTGCATATATGCATGCTATCAAGATTGTTTTCTCTTGGCATGTGATCGTGTCTATCAGGACACAGCTGTGAAGGTATGATGAGGAGTTTGTAATTTTTAATTTTTTGTTATTTTGGATGATCACCTCACAGTGAGACGTCCATACCAATTGTGATGGTGAGACCCTGGCTGACCAGGATCCTTCTTCCCCTTGCAGACAGTGGGTTTCTTGGATGGCCAAGATGTCTACAAGGGGTTTTCTCAGGAAGTCCAGCTTTTGGATTGGGACATTTGAGCCCTGGCACCTGCGATGTTTAGCATCCCTATTGACACTGAGGTGCCCGCAGCGCCTCAGGAGCAGTTGGGAGGGCCCTCTGGCCCTAACCCACCGCGGCTCATTTCAGCCATGCTCCACGTCTGTACTCCAACTCTCTCAGTGACAATGTCAGTTCCCTTGATATGACCCAATTTTTCGCGGGAATTGCAGTTTTTTGAATTTGCGTTATCTTTTCCCGCATGTGTCTCATAATGGTTCAATGTGGGGTGCTGATTGGGTTCTGTAATTTTAGGGTTCGAATTTGGAGAATTGTGGACCGCATTTTCGCCCATATTGCAGCTGAATTGTTCCTTAAAGTGTGCATGATTGATTTTGCTTGGTGACTCAATCGAGTTGGTGTGAAAATTTTCACCCTGGGCATATTGTTCCAATTGGTTGGCTCAGTGTATATCCAAAATGTCCTCTTGAATTTGTCTGGGATCAATGGATGATTCCGCATGCGCTGCCACCCTGGCCGCTGCCCACTTGTGGGCTTTTTGAGCCGCTTTGCATTGTTTATGTCAACTGGGTCACAATGGAGTAAAGTCCATCTTCACCCAGCGGAATGGGTGGTGGCCATTGGTCATTCTGGAGAAGTTTTCATTACTTTTGTCCATGGCTTACTCACAGTAGTCTGCTTTCATTAAGCCCTCCTTCATGGGGCATGCGTGTTCCTTGAGTCCCAATGAACCGCAGTGGTTGCATATAGGTGGTGCGCATTCTGGTGTAACTCAGAATGCAGATGACTGTCCCCCATCCACAAATTGAAACTCTGCAGTGCTGGGGATTCTTGATAAGTCATCTTCCATTTTGGGGAAGGGTTAACTACAGCGATAGCTTTGCCTGTGCACAGGGTGGCATTAGGTGAAATCGTTGTAATTCAAGTTGCATAATTTCTCCATAGGCTACAAGCCCTTTGCAAGCTCCTCCTGGATTACCTTATGAGGAAGGTTGGTAGGGAGCGAGCCAAATGAGATGAACAAAGTTTTCGCTTTGTTCCATCTGGTGCACGCTGTGCGCACTATTTTTTTGCCCTCGGGAAGGGCAATTTTGATGCAGACTTTTGCTGCGGCATCTGCTTCTTTGGCTGTTTTGAAACCAATATTGATCCAGCCGCGGCCCATGTTATTGGTGGCAACATATACCACATGGGGGAAAAGGGAGGGCTGTACCTCGCATGTCTTCTCCCATAGGGTCAGGGACTCATCCCCAAGGAGGAGTCATAGCCCATGTTCCACCTTTGAAAGGGGTTGGTTACATTGGATGTACATTTATTGATCTTGTTTTATAGTAAATACCATAAACCTGGACGGTGTCTGAGTTTGTGATTTCTTGGCGGCTTGGGTTCCTGGTCCCCCCAGGGCGTTTCTTGCCCTTGGGTGCACCATTTTGCGCACCTCTTGATGCGACGCTCAGGTTGTATTATATTTATTATTAAAATCGCCCATCTCTCCTGTGTGATTATCAAAGTTTGATGTTTGAATTAAATCGTAGTAACTAAAGTGATTGTTACAGGAAAGAAAAGCTACATCTATGAAACTGTGATGGAAGTTACAACTAATCATCAAAAAGTTAAGCATAATTATCTTATCTTAGCTGTATGTCTTAAGGATTTAAGACACCTCATATAGATGATTTAAAACACCTGGAATGAAGTGAAGGATGCGCTTATCAAAAAATTGTTTTTGTAACAAATGGGTTCGCGCAAATATTCCATAAGGAAATTGGGAAGTAAGAGCCTCATAGCTGACTCTACTAGGGACCAGCCTGCCAGAGCCAATCCCTGAACCCATCCGCTGAGTTTCGCCTTTGCCATGCCCTTGGATCACTGTCCACATACTGTAGGAGAGTACCGAGAACCACTCCAACGCCACACCATGCTCACTAGTGGAGCCCTTGTATTTTGATCTGATTATTTTATTAAATAAAATATTATTTTTGTTAATGCAAACTAATCTTTATTTGATTTTTGGTTATTGTAGAAGACTCAACTGGCTATTCAAGCCAGCCTATCCTTAAATAAATAGTGCTTTGCAAATATAAAATAAGCTTTCTCATATGTCAAGCTCTCCTGAACTGTCCAGCACATCTCAGGCGAAGATTCCATTCCCCATTAAATCATCATCTGTACCACTCATAAGTCCAACGTCATATTGACTCAGATGCATTTTGGCTCTGGACAGTTGAATTTCACTTGCTCCAATTCCATCTCATTTGGGTTTTTTCTTACAAAAACCATATTTAGATCTAGTACTAACTGATCTGTAGCAATGTACGGATCAGGTACACCTGATCCATTACAGTTTTAAGCAAAGCTTATGTATGAAGAACAAGGATTTCATGAAAACTGCGCTATGCCAAATTAAAACCATTTTCAAATTTGCAGATCACTTATGTATCGAGGCCAAACGTTATTGTCCTCAAAGATGATTACATTAAATATTGTAGCTGCCATTGTTACTAGTTCACATAGTATTATATACTGTGATATGTATGTCACATCTTTTTAAATGAAGCCTAAATTCTATCTTAGAGATCAAAGAATCCTTGATTGATATAGTTGATATACAAAAACCAGAAACATCCTGAAAATCTTCTGGGAAACTCATAGTTTATACCATAGAGGAAGCAAAGCCTAAAAAGATGGAGAAGCTCAAATGTAACTACTGAAAGAAGAATAACCACACCTAAGATATGCGTTTTAAGGATAACATTGCCCTTGATGATAGGGAAAAGGGAAGTTGGCTTAGGGTCAGGTGCCTTTAAATTCAACCAACGTAAAGTACCTGAAAGCAAAGTATCACTGATTACTAATTTTCAGAAAATTAACCAGATGGTTTTCTCCCATAGTTGACATATTCAGGGGATTTAATTAGTTAGAAATGTATGCTGATTATCACCTAATTTTGATGCATAAAAAATATTAAAGTTACAAATTTTTGCCCCCATTCAGTTGAGGTAAGATATTACAAAGTATTGGGGATAATCCCTGATAGCAACTGTTACTATTTTGATAATCAGCAATATATGCTGAGGATAATTGACAATTTGTGGTATTGTTTTATTAGGATCTACCAGCAAATCAATGCCGAGGATAAAACAAAACTAATTTATGGAAAGCCAAATGGCAATGGCTTTGATAGATGAGTCATTAATTGCCACTTCAACGCCTAAGATTTTGTTGTTACTGGTTACTGAATCTAAGTATTATCGTTGAAGTTTTTGGAATTACTGAAAACTTATTCCAAGGATAATCAACATACCATCTTTTATGCTGAAGTTTCTAATAGTTAACCATTCAATGGCCATCCTGTCAAAGAGAGCTCTGTTTTACTAGCAACTAAGGCTAAGGATGTTCAACTAGATAAAATTAGCAATTTATTTATAAAAAAGGGATCAATTCCAAGGATGAATCAAGATGATTTCCGGCGTTCAATTAATAAGATTTTGAGGTAATGGCTTACAGCAGTAATTTTTTATTATAGGTTGTAATGCCAGTGGGAAGTGGCAATGATTGTTGATAAGGGGCAGCAGATTTTCTAGGAGTTGCCTAAGTATTTATAGTTTACAATTCTTTCATAATAAAAATTTCTCTTTCGCCCATCACTACTTGTCTTAAGTAGGAAACAGCTCAACTTGTGGAAGTGGGACTGGATATCCCCAAGGCTAGGTTCTGGGTGAGTGCACCTAGGTGTGGTTGGCACTACCAACTCCCATACCTGGAGCTTTAAGGAAGCCCAATGTGGACTTGGCCAACCAGCCACCATTACAATGGACTGATGGGTGTTAACCTGAGGAAGATGTGATCTAGGAGCTGGGCCATCCATGATGGGGGATGGACTCATTATATGCCTCTCAAGAGGGGTTAATTGGACTAAGATGAAGTTGTTGGTCTGCTGGGTTGGGAATTTGCACTGCAGAATTATAGTGAAAGTTCGCCAATTAAGGTGAAACTGCAGGTGTCAAAAGTACTCATACTGTTGGCTTGTCACACTACAACAGCCCTGATGTAGAAGACGCAAAAACCATAATACCTATCTCACATGTATTGAAAATGATTCTAGAAACGAATCTGTAGGGGGTTACAAGGGCACAGGTTATTATATTTTAGGTACACCTGCTGAGCTCACCTATCTAGATTGCTTGAACACCAAAATATTGTAACCTCTCAGGTTCTGGAGGACATTTAATTCAGTCAATGTCATTGGGTGACCCATAATAATTGAAATAGCCAGCAATGTTGATCAATTACTTGCTTTGTTGATCTGAACAATTATTAGTGTTCACAGTCTACTGGAGGTCAGTAATAAATATCTTTGGACTAAGTAAAAGCTCAGTGAAACTTTCCGCCTCAAAGAGATGTTAGCCCTTGCACAAAAAATGTTTTTGGGACTCATTACCAAAGTGGAAGTTGTGATCCAGAGTGTCCAAGTCATTGATTTCTTATATATGCTTATCAATCAATGTTGTAACATCCCAACTAACTAAGAGGATCAAGCTTTATCTGACCTTAAATACACTCAAGAGTATAGCACTGAAAGCCAAAACATTACCAAGGCGATAGGTACATATTCTACCTTGCCAATTTGAGTTTAAAAATAAGTTTTCTCAGCTCCTGAAGTTGCCCTGGATAATAGCCAGTATGATATAGTTATTGGGACGCAATGTATAATCATAATGAAGGAATCACCAATCTGAAAAGGGTTATTTATTTCTCCTCAGTTATGAACTTCCCCTTTTACTGGATAATAAAGTCTTAAAAGAAGCAATAATCTTGTTTGGTTTTGTCCCTGCTTCAACTTTGCCTTTACAATATTACTTCTGGAAGAAATGTGAAAAAGCTCCCTGACCAAGTAAAATTCAGCAGAAGGCATTTCATTTTTGCTACTGAGGAAGTAAAAACAAAATCAGGAGGACAAAGAGTGGTTTCTATCAAAATAAGCTTAAGTATACCTTAAACAGCTTGCTACATATCACTAATTTTAATAAAGTCAGTAGATTTAAACCAAGTGTTTTAAAAAAGTCCTCAACCCAGATTATCAGCAGCTAATTGAGCTATTACTTGAAAATCTAACTAATCAAAATATCTTAGTCAAGAAACATCAGGATAAAAGCTCTTTTAACCGCTCAAGCCCATTTTTGAGAAATTTTAAATTTACAAAACCAAATAGCTAGAAAAATTAGCTGCGACACCAACCACTGAATTCCCCAGCCCCACCGCCCGCTGCTTCTGTGTGGGGAAGCGGCAAAACCCCACCCAGCGTTTTCTGACCGATGGGAAAATGCACTCAGACTGGTTCATCCAGTCCTACCAAGTCCTTGTGTCAGTTCATCCCTCCCAAGGATCTCGCAATCCACCTCACACACTCCCAGGAAGTGCTCCGCTGCCCTCTGGTACTTCCACGCTCTATCATGCATTTTAGCATTCAGGTTGAATATGGGAAATTGTTCCCATATGCAGAAAAACCATCATCAAAATAGCCCAGGTTGTGATGCAACCTCCTAGGGTTATTGATTTCCACCCCTATAAGGGGTAATTTGACCTCAGCTTCACTTGCAAAGCTGATGCTGCCACTGAAGCAACTGGGTCCCTTTTTTGAGGGCACCCCACTTACCAGCACACGCACTCATATTCCCTATGACTCCATGTTGGTGGTTCTTTTGCTGGGTTGCCCAAACACCTCCCCCCTGCGGTGCTCCATAAAGAGCTGATGGAAGGTTTGGCAGTATATGGTAATGACCCCATAGCTCAATATATGGTCCCTAATGGAGCCACATGCCTCACTGGGCCTTGGGCATTTGCCATAATCAGCCTAAATGCAATAACATCGCTGAGCAGATTCCCCCCGCTCCTTCAAAGCCTCTGCCCCTGACCACCCATTATGGGCCTGAGTTGAGGGCGGGAGAACCATATGTCCATCCTGATTTGAGTTAAATCACTCAAAGCGTAGTTGCCCCTGCCTCACAGGTTCTGCCACCTCTGCAGGCTTGATCGCTAGCTACCCATCTTCCTGACACCCTGCAGCCATATGGGAATGGGGTGCCATCCTACCTCCCCCTTCTCTCAAACCTGCTTCTGCTGCTTCATCTACAGCAGCCAATCAGGCCCATAATAAGTCCAGTGCCACCAATGCTCCCACCAATCAGGTAATAACCTGGACAACGGTTCAAGCCTGAGCCCCAACCCAATTGCCAGCCTCAGCCATCCCTATTGAGAAAAATGCGGATTTATATGACATGAACCCATGGTCCTCATTGGATGAAGCTGAGAAATCAGGTAAGTGATCAAAGACTCAGATGGTGACATGAGGAAATTTCTCCCTACACATCTACCCACTGCAATCCTCAGCACTTTTATGCCCATGACAGAATGATGACATATTGTGCATGTAACGCCAGTTCGCTGTGGCAATTGCCACCTAACCTAAAAAGAGTTCCTCCGCCATGCTGTCGCCCACACAGCAAAAACGCTTGCCAAAGATCTCCCTATTCCCACTCTTGCCCTGGACTACACTCCACAAAACAAAAAACCATTATCCAGTTGCATAGTGATGCTGCAGAGGCCATTTAGAAAGTGGTTGCCACTTCCCAACCCAAATAAAAAGTTACCCGTGCTAGTGCCACTTTAACTTCCCAACTTCCTGTCATCCACATTCAAGCAGAGAAAAGCTTGTCCACTTACATTGGCACGATTTACAATGATAGTACTTTCTATTATTAACCAGTCTTCCAAGATCTCTTCCCGCATATTGCTGATAACCCCATTCCCTTGCTCTCTGCTTTGGACCGCGCTTTAATGTTGAGGAACCTGAAGATGAGCCCCCCAATCCCCCCTTCCAATTCTGCCATGATGACATGAGCGGCTTACCGCTGTCCCTCCTGGTTGGTTGTGATCTCATTTGTTTGTGTTTTGCTTGCTTTTTGGGTGGTTGACGAATTATTTTTGGGAAGGTCTGTTTGTTCAAATTTTTGTTTTTTGAGCTTTGGTAATGTCCATCCCTTTGTCGGCGTACCTTGTATTAAATATAAAAACTAAAGGTAAAAGAAACACCAAGATATTGGAAAAGGTCAATTAATTCTAATTGATGAAATGACAAGGTACAATTTATTGGTACTCACATTAATTTTTGCCTACCTGCTGTTAGTTTAATTTTCATCGTTTATCAAGTCCAAATATCAATAAAATAAATCAAGGGGAACTTGATAAAATTCATTACATACTTGAAGATTATCAAGATTTTTCTTCCATATCAGATGTCAACTATGGTCACATGAAAGACTGGCATACTATTGACATAGGAGACTCAAATCCAATAGATCAAAGCCATATAAGAAGTTAAAGGTAGAGGAGAAATACATGAAGACTGAGCTATAAAAAATATCAGATGCCAGTTCACTTGTGCCTTCTTTAGTCTATGCTTGTTGCAATTCTCAACTGCAACTGGGTGAATAAGCACAGGTAAGTTCTCACTTCAATTAGGTACAACTGTGTGATAACAGCGTACCTCCAAAAAGTTAATAATTATAAAATATAAACCTTTATTAAAAGTAAATTCCCCAAACTCGTCATAATCTTGGTAGGTACTTCCAGCTTGAAGATCTGTCGTCAATAATAATTTCTCAGAATTTGCATTGGCACGTATATCCTTCTTTATGTTGGTCCTACCCTTTTTATAGCTGGACCTCTGGTCAGGTAACTTACTCCCCAGCCCCTAAACCTTCTAAAATTTCCTTATAGTCTGCTAATATTGGTGGACTAAGCTTTTATGAAACTTAGCTCTGGGTTTTACAAGTTCAGGCACGTCTTGGAATAAATTTGTACATGCTCAGTATCATTTACATGAGTATTAGTCAATTAGCGACACTCAGGATAAGTTTGACTGAATACTTCTGATTAGCATCAATTGAGGGAATGGAACTGGTTTGAGGGACTTATGCAAGTAGATAAAGTTCAATCTTCTGAAACATAGGATCATAAAAATTGTACTAAACAAAAGCTTAAAGTCAGGTCAAAATTTCCATTAGCATATCTAATGGCATATAAACAACAATTTCGCTGAATAATGTAGATAATGGAACAAGGGTTAAGGCGAGTTCTACAGGGCATTGGGGGTATTGAGGTCTGGTGGCGTTTTCTTATGGTTGGTCAAATACAATTCTCAACATTTCCCCCACTTGAAAAACAGGGGATTGAAGACTTGCTGGCAGTTGGGGTTGAATCATTGATGGCGGAGATCTGGCGTCTCCAGACCTTGCTGGAAACGATTTTAGGAACTTGGTGTGTACTTAATTGATTATATGTCATTTGACAGTATCTTTTAGCATATACATATTGGTTGAGGTCCTCTATATAATCTTGATTGGCCCCTTCTAAATGTGCTCCAGTTTACCCATCCTACTGAACCCATACCTATAATAGAGCACACGCTCCCCTATGCTAAGGCAGGGCAAGGGGTAACAATTCTGGTTACCATGCTATCTGAATTTCATTTTTCAGGCCAACGCATCTGAGTAGGCCCCAGTTTAAAGTCAGATCAGCGTTTGGGCGAGATTCTCCAGGCATCAACTAGGAGACATTCCTTTCCCATGAATACTAAAGTACAGGATTGGCAGAATGGCAGGTTGTTGCCCTTACAGGACTTAATGTAATAACCTCATAGACGAGTGGATTACAATATTATAGGCGAAGATAGTGGAAGGTAAAAAAATGTCTAACTGGTCAATTTGCTGAAGCTAGTTTTCGTAGTATGCCAATTAAAGTGCAGTTAACCTGCTCCACTATGCCATTGGTTTTGAGGTGATATGGCGTCAACATGACACTGAGGATCCTCATCAGGTAATTAAGTTTGGCATCATCTAAGAAGTGAAGTTTTAACTATTATTAGTTGGAGTTATTGGGAGCATCTGTTTTTGTAGGTAATACTCTTAAAATTGTTAGCAGTCATCATGGCCCCCAACAATTAGATCAGTTTAGCTTCAACTCGTTTTTTATAAGGTGATCAATGGCCACCACAATATATTTAAATCTGCCGCTGGCAGTCAACGGACCTGTGACATCTAATGATATGGTGTGAAAAGTGAAGTTCAGTTTATCAAGTGATAAAAGGTACTTTAATGATATGACACTTCTGCTTGACACTTGTATCAGCAGCCAAGGGTTTTATGAACGTAAAAGTGCATTGATTCTCAGTGATAATGCTGTTTCAGCTGCTCATATATCTTTTTGAATCTGCCATTGCCTATGGATTTGTGGGTGCTGATCACCAGATCTGTACGCTTGTTTAGTTTGGGTATGATGTACTTGTGATCTTCTATAAGTTTGAGAAGGTTTTGATCTCTGATGACGGTATTCTTCATTAGTTGGTCCAGGGCAAGCTGTACTTCTGTCGGACAATTACAAATCCAATGTATCAAAAAGTTTGGTTCAGATGTGAATGATGAAAAAATCATCCAAAAGACCCTGGTCAATTCTCGGTGAAACCTCATGAATCAGGGTAACAATTTTATTAATAAAACTCAGGCAAAAAATGCTAGTTTGGGCAGTCAGATTGTGCCAACCGTGGGGGCGGATCCAAGGGAGCCATTCAGAGGTCTCTCCCCATCTTACAACAAATTCGGTTCAACTCACACCGCGGAGACCAGCCCCTTTTATAGGTTTGGAGGGATCCTCGCAATATGTAAATATTTTCCCATAAAATGATTAAGTAAATTACTAAAACCCTGCCTCACGTCCACCCGCGTCGCCTCCCTCAAGGAAAGATCCTCAGGTCTAACGGGGCGAGTAACAGTTGCTAACTCACTCATCCTCCCAATACTATGGTACCCTTCCCACGCGATCGCCTTCTCACCTACCTTCATAACTTCAATCCGCGCGCACATCCAGGGCTGGCTATGGCCTGGCTCCCACCCTCCCATACAGATGGAAACACTTTTCAGCCCACGCTATTGCCTTCTCACTTACCTTCATAACTTCAATCCGCGCGCACATCCAGGGCTGGCTATGGCCTAGCTCCCACCCTCCCATACAGATGGAAACACTCTTCAGCCCACGCTCAAGTGGAGGCATGGGACTAACAGATTTTGAGAGCCACGCCAACCGCATCCTGGGTACCTGGATAAAGGAAGTCCTTGCCCCAGACCTCCCACAACAACACTGGTCCAGGGCAGCGAGGACTAACTTCGCACAGGCGCTCAAATTAGCCAACCCACATAGCTCACCCAGACTACTATCATACCTTTCTAAACACCCTACTGCAACAGGTCCACATGGAACCTCCCCTCACTTCAAATGCATCCTCTGAACCATCCGCCGCATGGGATGGACCGTAGAGAACACAGGCACTGTGCAGGGAAGGGGATGACCCAGCCCCCACTTCATATTAAGAAATCTAGAAAACCACCCCCAGAGAGACATGCTTGCTAAGACCCCAACCATTTCTAGAATCGAATATCTAGATGTGTTGGACATTCCCTACGACTTGAGAACACAGAAGGCAGTGTGAAAATGACGCACCATTCACTCCTACAGCTGAGAATAAGAGCCAACGCCTGGCGCTGTCTGAGAAGGACCTATAGGACGGCGGACCGCTCCAATTCCCTCCACACAACCTGCGCAGTATGTGGAGGGGAGGGCTCCCTACATCACCGCCTAGAAAAATGCTCCCCAACCAAAGCCATATGGCAGGAAGTCGCGCGCCTGCTTAAGCTCCAAAACGAGAAGGAATTTTCTATATCAAAGAGCCTCCTCGCGCTCCAGATTGAGTCACCAATCCCATCTACTCTCCGTTCCCTAATGATACCCATTACAATGTGGACAATCCACACCATTGCCTTAGATGCATTTAAGGGCACGGTCCCAACCATTCATGGGGTTATCAACAGGTCTTACGTCCACTTATTGGAGCACTTCCAAGCCTGGCTCTATGGATATATGAGGCCAAGGCAACAGGCGCTCATAGAAATATGGTTCCCACTTTGGTTCACCCGCTCAGGCCCCTTCCTTCACACCTACTCCATAGTGGGGGAAACCCCCTCAGAGTAGCGCACCAACCCCCTCATACATGGCAGTCCCGCTGGCAACAGGGGTAACCTGAGTACCCCAGGGTGCCCAATTCTATCTTTTCTTAATTTTACACACATATTTGGTAATGCCCATCTCCTGGTCGGCTTGCCTCAGTTAAATAAAAAACCCTGCCTCACGGATCTAACCTACCTTCATCGCCCTCCTCAGCTGTTTCCTGATGTAAGGCGAGTTTTAAAGATCCAATAGGTCCTCAGCTCATATTGCCTATTTCGAAATTTACTAAGCAATCTGAACTTTGAGCCTTGAAACTTTTGACACTTTAAATACTAAGTATCAACTTATTAAGAGGGTTCACTTTCTTACCACCTCAATACACTAATAAAAATATATAAAACCAACTTTTTATTATGCTTTAAGTTTTATTTTTTTTATACAAGTAAGTGCCAAAAATTCCCTGAATAAATTATCCATCACTAGAGAATATCACTTCTTTTGCGTAAAAAGTGTTGGAATCTAGGTGGAAAATGTACCAGCGAGCTTAACCTAAACCTAAAATCCAACAATTTCTTCTGGTTAGTTGTCACAATCCTTGTTCAAATGTTTTCATAAAGGTTGCTTGCCATATTGGAAGATTGTGCAATGGTAGGGACCCTAGATAGCCCATCAGCGTTCTGATGCTCCACATCAGGCCAGTGTTGAATCTCAGAGTTGTACACATGTAACTTCAGGGCCCAGCGGATTAAGCATACCTTTGGCTCCTTGAGGTTCTGCAGCCAACGCAGCGAGGAGTGGTTAGTCACCACCTTTATATGCACCCTATGGATGTAAACCCAGAATTGCGTTCATGCGTAGGTCACCCTAAATATTCCTTTAAAGTAATGGTGTAATTCCGCTCATATATTTTTCAGCATCCAGATACAGTATGCTAAGGGTATTCCACATTTTCATCGTTGAGTTGGATAGCACTGCCCTATGGCAGCAAGGGAGGTGTCCATCTAAATTATGAGCATTTTTCAAAATTCAGGTACATGAATTTAAGTGCCATAGCAAGGCAGTTGTAAAGTCAGTCAAAAGTGAGCTGAGAATTTGGCGTTCATTTGAGTGGCATTCTATTCTTCAATAGATGAATAATGGCTCCTAATGCTTACTAAAATCCTATTATAAACTGCCATAATTTTCTAACTATTCTGAGGAACACCAGGATGTCTCGTTTGCTAGTGGGGGTTCTCATGTTCCTCAATCATGTCTAACTTAGCCAGTTGGGGCCGCAATTCATCATTTTCAATGATTAAACTAAAGTACTTGAGTTTTTCTCTAGAGTAGTTGCATTTCTTAGGCTTGACATTAAGATTGGCGGTGGCATGTTGGCAGAACACTTCTTCCAGGTGCTGTAAGTGTTTGTTGAACAGCCTCAATAAGATTTTTATGTCATTAAAATAAACCAAAATGCAAGAGATCTTCAAGTCCCCAAGTATGCTGTCCATCTCTCTTTAAAACGTGGCAGGAGCATTAAATAACCCTTGCGGCATTCACATTGGTTGAAAAAGTCCTTGGGTCAATATAATAATTCATTTTTTTTGTTCTACCAGAGGCATCTCTATCTTCCAGTAGCCAGAATAAGATTCATGGCAAAGAATTTTTCACTCTAATGAGTCAGTTGGACACATTTTTAATCCTTTTAGATGGTAGGAGTCCTTCTTCATGACACTGTTTAGTCACAAATAGTATATCACCATTTGGTTTAATCCATTCTTTTTCTTTACAATCAAACCTGGTGATGCCCATGGACTTTTAGATGGTACCAGCATTCCCCTCTGGACTAGCTGGTTGACTTACTTGTGGTTGACCTCATATGACGCCTTAGACCAAAGGATGAGTTACACACACACACACACACACACACACACACACACACACACACACACACACACACACACACACACACACACACACACACACACACACACACACACACACACACACACAACACACACACACACACACACACACACACACACACACACACACACACACACACACACACACACAAATTCTTAGGATTGCTCACTTGATAAATTGATTCCTGTACATTTAATCAGGAAGAAGTTTAGCTGACTAATCTTCAATTTTACCAGTGTTTACAGAATATTTGAACGTTCAGAAACTATATAGGCATATTTAAATAGTCCCAACTCTTCTGGTCAATATTAGGCTTAATTTTTCCTTCATAATTAGAAACCTCTTCTAGGGTAGGCAAGGTTAGAAGCAGTGGATTCTGAGAAACTAGTTTATGGACACTGCTTTAAAAGGGACTCCAGATAAAACCAGAAAGAGATTGAAAAACTATACCTTTATTTTAAAAATATTATTCAATAAAAATTCATTAGGCCAGGCGAAGGTATCTATACTTCTAGGGCAACTTTTAGCCACATTTGAGCATGCAATTTCAAATAGATTATTTTCCATCTCAGTTCAGCCCTTGACTGAAGTGACTATAACCTATTTCTAAGTTTATTGATGGAAATTATTCTCATATTCTGGAGGATGTCAGGGACAAGAATTGCAACAACAAGCATGCAAAATTGTCCTAGGATCATCTTGATATGAGTTTTGTCATACTGCTGATGGAATATGAATTTGGAAATTTCAGCATTGGTTTATATAAATGATGCACCTTAATTTGAGACGTCAGCAGGCCTCTCTTGATAGTACTAGGTACTCCCATTTGGGCAGTTCATGTTCAAGTACTATCATGCTGATTATGCAGATTGCAATACAAAATTCACGTAGGTGGTAAATTATTCTTAGGACCAGCTCAACTTGTGTTTTTGACATACAACAGATGGATTTGATCCCTAATAGAGATTTCAATAGGCCCTCTCAATAGCACTAGGTACTCACATTTGGGTGGTCCATATGCAAGTGCTATTGTGCTGATTTTGAGGAGTGACATACAAATTTTACCATGTAGTGCAAAATTTATTATGATTTACTGCTGTCTATTTGTCCATGGGATTTGTAGACGTTATCTTCATTCAATCCAGGAATAACTTTTTATGCTGATTATTGATATTGGTCCCAATTAGTCAGGACTAATTGCTGAGCTTTGATGCAGTGACAATCAGCCTGAATTGAGAGTTTATTTGGCCTAAGATTTTTTAAGAATAATTTGGATTAAATTGACGTTGATGTATTTAGCCCAAGATTTGTAATTGTAATAGGCTTTTAAGTTGAGAATTAGAGTATTAGCTCAAGTTTTGGAAAATATTTAGTCCAATCTGTTGGTTGTTGAAGGATTTATTTTTTGAGTCAACCACCCAAATCTAACATTCCCCCCACTTGACTCAAACGTAATCCCTAAGATTCCCAATTAACTCGGGTTGGGACCATCTAGTACTAAAAAAAGATTCCCAATTAACCTTCATTAATCTTTATCATTTGTTAATTTTAGCCCAAATTGTCAATAGAGTAGGCCAAGTACATAGCCTTAGCTTTGGTCCTAATTGCTGATGAATCTGAGTTTAATTCTCTCCCCAGTCTCAAGTGCAAACTAAAGTATTAATTAGGTGTGATATATTTTTTTATTTAAATTTATTGTGGGGAAGGCTGACTATGGGACGGACACTTCTGAATTTGACCTGAAAGAGAAAAAAATTAGTAACAGGGAAGGCACCCAAGAGAAGCGATGCTATCTCTTGTTGCCAGCGGGAACGCCACTTATGGGGAGGTGGAGGGAATGTGTGAAGGGGCCGTAGCCACAATTGAAAACGTGTGGAGGAAGGGGTCTGATTTGATGAACCAAACTGGGAACCAGGAGGAGACCAGCTGTTGGCGGCGCGGTGGGAGGTATCCAAACATCCACACTTGAAAGTGGTCCACCAAATGGGACTGAAATCTGCAGACAGCTTCTGGGAGGGTGGGGGTGGAGCCTGCGATGGCATCCAAGACAATCGTGTGGATAGTCCACATGGCGATTGCAACCACCAGAGCACAGAGGGAAGGTGGAAGAGGGGAGGTCATTGATAAAGCAAACATATCTCTTGACAGACTGAAGGGATGTGTTTGATCCTGTCCCAGCAGACGTTGAACTTCGCGCCATATCACTTTAGAGGTGGGGCACTTCTCCAGGCGGTGGAACAGCGTTCCATACTGGCCACACACGACGCAGGATGAGTGTAAAGCGTTAGAGTGCTCGGCCATATGGTACAGCCGCCTCAAGCAGCGCCACACATGAGAGCAGATTTGAGGCTGCAACAGAGGATGGTGTGCATATTTCCAGATTGTTTTTTGGGTCTCAATGGAGTAAGGGATGTCCATCATGTCCAGGTAGTCCACCCTGGATAGGACATGGGGCCGTGTGGGGATCACGCCATCTTGGATGGGTAGCCCCTGTACCTTTTGTGTGAACTGAGGAGAGGGGCGGCTTCTTCAGGTTGTATATCCACTAATACGAATTCTCCACTTAGCACTCCGCATGGAGAGGAGGATTCATTTGTAGTGGGTTTTAGTCCCATGAGGACCTGTGGCCGATGGGCGTGAAGCCAGGTGTTTCATCAGGGAGTGGGGGTTCGATGGATTGTTGAGGCCCAAGGCGCAGGAGAAGTTGGAGCGGGCCGCGTGGGACCAGTGTTGGGAGGGGAGCGTAGGGGAAGTGACGGCTGCAATCCAGGTACCCAAGATCTTGGCAGCATGGGCTCTGAAGTCAAGCAGGCCCGTGCCACCATGATGATAAGGGCCAAACATGACCTCTAGCCTTACTGGTGGAGGGCGTCCTGACCAAAGACATTCTTGCAGCAGGGCATACAAGGATTTGAAGAAGCTTGGGGAGAAGGAGATGGCGTGGGCTCCAAACCAGACTTTGGAGAGGAGCATAGAGTTGGCTAAAACAACCCTGCCAGTAAGGGAAGTAGGGCGGGCTCTGAGGGAGGCGATGCGCTTTGTCACGTTGTCTAGAATATGACTCTCCATTACTGCTGATGCATATCCACCTGCCTCCACCCACAAGCCCAGATGGCGGACCAGCCCTATGGTAGGGCGTGGCACGAAGGGGAGCACCAGTGGGGTTGTGTAGGGTGAGCTGGGAGGGCGAGCACGTGTGCGAGCAGATGGGCCAGGATGAGCACTGGTTGCAGGGGCCCAGCAGTTCTGAGACCAACCAAGGAGGATGATTTCGTTTTTGGAAGCGTTCAGTGCAGCGTTACTTACCCAGAAATACTCCTGGATGAGAGCTTCAAGTGCGCGTGCATCTTTATTATTAGACACCCCAACCACACAGTCATCTGCAAACGCCATCATCTTGACTGGGGCTTGGCCTGGCACATGAACCCCAGTGAGTTGGGCATTCACGTTTCGAAGTAGTGGGTCAAGGCTGAAGTTGTATAAAAGTGGGCTAAGGGGGTCCCCTTGTCGCAAGCCCCTTTGAGGGCGGACTACTTCCGTTAGGAAGCCAGGGCTATGTACTGCCATTGTTGCAGATTCTGTGAGCAGCATCACCCAGTTGATGAAGCGAGGGGGTAAGCGGAATTGATGGAGGCAGGCCCTTAGGTATTCCCAGTTTACTCTATCATAGGCCTTCTGTTAGTTCAGAATAAAAGTGCCCCAGAGGCTGTGGACTGGCATGCGTTAGCCACAAGGTGCACGTTGTCCCAAATCGACCTTCTGGGATGAAACCAAATTGTTCTGGGGAGATGGTGGCAGATGCTACGATCCCTAAACAGTTAGCCATGATTTTTGTTAAAATTTTTGTATCCGTGTTAGTTAAAAAAATGAGGCTCCAGTTGGCCAAGTCTAACTTGTCCCCTTTCTTGAAGAGTGTGACGGTGAAGGCCTCATGTCCTCCTGGTAGGAGGCGCGTTTCCAGAAGGCTCTGGTTAAGTGATGCAAGCAGTAGTGGGGATATATATTTGAAGTACTTTTTATAGAATTCATATGAAATGCCATCTGGGCCTGGGCATTTCTGGTTTGGTGCACCGCGAATGGCTGTCCATAATTCATTTGGAGTAATCAAATTCATTATTTCCGGGTATCAGGAAATGGTGCAGATGTGGGCTCAGTCAAGAATTTCACCACTTCAGCCGGCTGAATTGGATCAGATTGGTATAACTCAGAGTAATACTTCTGTGTTTCGATTTCCACTTCAGCTAGTGTATTCATGATGAATCATCCAAACTTTGTACCTGTGTGCAGGCCACGCTCTGGCGTGGTGCAAAAATTTTTTTAAAAAAATATGCGGTGCACTTGTCACCCTTTGTAATGCGTTTGGCCATGTACTGAACACAAACCCAATGTTTGTGTTGCCTTTTGAGCGCGTTGAGGTGGGCGGCTGCCTCCACCCACTTCTGACCCCATGCAGGGCTGTATCCTGTAGCTGGGATATTGTACTCCAGGTGTTCCAACTCTGCCAGAGCGTGTGAAATGATAGCTGATGTGGCTCATGAGCATCTGGAGGAGAGGTGGCAAGAGTGGCGGATGGTATCCTCTTTGAAGGTTGCCCATTTAGAGATGGTGTCCGCGCAAAACGGTGCAAATAAACTCATTTTGCCAAAGTTGCTGATTCCACCCAAGTAGAAAATCCTGGCGACGCGAGTTTGGGGGGCGGAGTTTGCACCAATGTGGGGCCTTAGCCACTGTGACAGGTAGGTGGTAGGTTATCAAGACCAGCTGGTGGTCAGAAAATTCAATTTTTCATTGTTTGGAAGTGAAAATGTGAGGTTGGAATTTCGCCGGCATAAGAATAAGGTCTATGTGGGTTTTGGACCTTAATTGGCCGTTGTGGACGTGGGGTCACGTCATGTTTTTGAGCAGCGGGGCTCGCCGTGGCAGCGCATCCATTAACCCAAGGGTGGCCTTTAGAACGCGAAGTTCTATGTGACCCTGGGGGCATGGGAGGAGGAAGGCCAATGGTCTGTTGGTGTGTTTAGCCAACAGTTCATGTCTCTGACTATGAAAGGGTCTGGGGGTAGCGGGAGGGATTTGACCAATGAGAAAAATTCCTGACGCTCTCATGCACAGTTTGGGGCATAAATGTTGACGATAGTGTGCGCTATGTCAGCCCACGAGAAAGTGACAACAAGGACTCAGCCATTGAGGAAGGTTTCTGACGATAAAAATTTGAAGAAATTGTAATTCCAAACTAGCACCCCACAGTGCTCTGACCAAAAGGATAGGGATGGGAGGAGCATGGTTTTCCAAGCATCCTCAGAACCTCATGGACAGTGTGACTTTGGATGGCCAGGATATCCACGGGTAAATTTTGTTGTAAAAAACTCAGTTTCCTAGCCTGGGACGGTGAGGCTTGATTCTGGCGATATTCAACGTCCCTAAAGTGAAGGTTTCCCCCATTGCATCTTAGGTGCGAGGGGGTGGGCACCTGGGCCCACTAGCCTCCTTTGGATCCCCATGGGCCTTCACGGCAGCATAGGTGTTTGCAGCAACGCTATCAGTAGTTTTGTTGATTTTAGCAGAAAGGTTTGCGTTGGCTTTTGCCTTCACTTTTGTTTCCCCGACTTTGGACAAATTTTTTGTGGTGCAGATGATTTTGGTGCACTGCTGAGCAGGTTAAAATTTTTTTCAGGTAGGATGGGCTCCAAGTCAGTTTCAATTGGAGCTTGGTTGCAAAGATTGGGTGAGATTGAGTCCCCCATTGGATCCTCAGATTGGGTGGCCTAATTGTCATGGGCTTCCCCTTCTGATTGGTTAATGGATTCCTGAGTTGCTTCTGCCACGAAGGTTTCAATGTCCTCCTGGCGTTGGGAGTGTGGGATAGTGGTGATGACTTTGGCTGCTTCCTTGGCCGCGGCCCTGTGGGCCTGCTTGGTCTTCTTCCACTCTTGTGGGGAAATAGGCTTTACCAGTAGGTAGCAGCCTTGTGCTCCCCATGGGAAAGCCTCTTTGGTGCTTGCAGTTGGTTTGTAATGCGCCTCTCCACTGGCCATGGCCGCTGAGGGGTGCTCTTGGAATGTGACGCCCTCCTTGGTGGGGCATGCGTGTGCCTTATGGCCAAACTTGTCACAGTGGGAGCAGATGGGGGGCGCGCTGTCCACGGCTACCTGGAAAGGGTGGGTGGTATTCCCTTTGTTATTAATAAATTTGGAGTGTGGGATCTGGGTTAGGTCCTTTGCAATCTCCTCGGTTGGGGTCAGAACTGTGATGGCTTTGCCAGTGCACAGGTGTGGCATCAGCGTAAAGCATTGCATCTCGATAGATTGTATTTCGCCATAGATGTTGAGACCATCTTTCAGGTGTTGCTACAAAATGTCACGTTTTACTGTAGTAGGCAAAAAGTCAAATGTGAGGAAAATTTGGTTTGATTTTTTCCATCTGGTGCATTTGGTTTTGATGACCTGTTGCCCTTCAGGGGAGGTCAATCACTATGCGCACCACAGCAGCTTCATCTGCTGCCTCCTTGTTTTTGAAACTGAGGTCCAGCCAACTGCGTGACATGGAGTGAGGTGCGACATACACCACAGTTGGGAAAAAAGTGTGCACATCCCCACAAAATTGTTCCCATAAAGCCATTTGTTGGATGTCCAGAAATATGCAGACTCCGTATTCCACCAATGAAAGTGGCTGGGAGTGCGGCGTGTTGATGTACTGGTTGCATCATGCTTACCAAGAGATTATTTTCTGGGGGAATAGTGACTGCCAGTTTTTAAAAAAAATTCTATTCCGCCAGTTTCTCCAGGCGTTTTCGACCATTTGAGGCCGCGGGCCTATCACCTGCTCCTCTTACCTTACTTGCCCAACTGCTTCCTGACATGGGCGCAGACCAATCTCCTCTATGAGTTTATCAAACTAGATTCAGGCTTGAATTGAATAGGTTGCAAAAGTGATTGCAACGAGAGAGGAAAGTAGGATATTAGGTGTGATATATTTTTTGTTATTGTTTTAGTTTATATACATCTATTTATTTTTTTCTTCTTCTTTTATTTACTATATTCTATTTTGTATTGCAATGCAATAATTTATATGTTTTTTAATTGCCAAGGTCTTGAACATTTTTATAAACTATAAGTAAACACAGTTGTATATAAATCTGCCCTAACATCTCTGTTAACATGTGTTGTCTTCTCCATGTTGGTCAAGTTATGCAAATTGGCCCTTATAACAACATTTGAAGCTGATTAGGTCTTCAATTGTTTTTGTTCACAGAACCAGCTTGAACTGAACATGATTTTAAAAATCATTGTGCTTTGAATCAAAATACAGGTAATTTCTTCATCCCAAAGTGAAATTTATGGTGAGTCGTTCTGCACTTTCAGATGTAAGGTTAATCATGCTTGTTGTATCCACATAAGCTCCACTCACTAAGATAAGATCCAGGGAGTAGGAGGTACTTTTTTAGCGCCTTAGCGGTTGGTATTTAAATAATCCGAGATTTCCTTGTCAATAGTTTCCATATCATTGACACTTTCTCATCTGGTCAAATCTTCCAGAAACTAGTTGTGTGAATCCATCTCAGAGAGTGTCACCAGTTTTGAGTGAGCACCAGTTGTTAAATTCCAAGGATCAATTGCTTGATTTATTGATTCCTGAAGAGTTAATTGGGAAGAAGTTTGGCTGACTGATCCTCAATTTTGCCAGTGGCTTACAGTATTTTGACTGTTTGGAAACTCACTAATAGTATTTAAATAGCCCCCACTCTTATAGTCAATATTGGGCTTAATTTTGCTTTGTAATTGGGAGCTTCTTCTGAGGCAGGCAAAGTTACAAGCTGTGGATTCTGAGAATCCAGCTTGCGGACACTCTTTAAAAGGGACCTCAGATAAAAACCAGAAAGAGATTGAATAAAATATATCTCTTTATTTTTCGAATATTATTCATTAAAATTCATTAGGCTGGGCACCAATTTTTATACCTCTAGGGCATCTCCTGGCCACATTTGAGCACGCAAATTCAACAGTTATTTTCCACCTCAGTTTGGCCCTTGAACTGATACAACTATGACCTATTTCTTGGTTTATTAGTTGCAAAATACTCTCATATTTGGTAAAATTTATAGGGATAAGAATTACAACAACGAGTGTGCAAAATTGTCCTAGGATCATCTTGATATGAGTTTTGTCATACTGCTGATGAAATATGAAGTTTGGGAAATTTCGGCATTGATTTGAATAAATGATGCACCCTTAATTGAGACGTCAGCAGGCCTCTCTTGATAGCACTAGGTACTCCCATTTGGGAAGTCCATGTGCAAGTGCTTTCATGCTGATTATGCAGATTGGCATACAAAATTCGCCTTAGTTGGAAAATTATTCTTAGAACCAGCTCAATTTGTTTTTATCATACAGCTGATAGAAATGACTCTCTAATTGAGATGTCAACAGGACCTCTCATTAGCACTAGGTTCCTAGTCAGGTGGTACATGTGCAAATTATATTGTGCCAATTAAGTGGATTGACATATGAATTTCGCCCTAGGACGGGAAATTGATTACATTTAATGTCTATTTGTCCTTTGGATTTTTATACTTTATCGTTAGGTCAATCCCCAAACAATTTCTTATGCTGATTAATGATGTTGGTCCCAATTAGTCAGGATTAATTGCTAAGCTTTGGTGCAGTGACAATTGGCCTGAATCTGCAAGTTTATTTGGCCCAAGCTTTTGATAGAATAAACAGTTGAATTGACGTTGATATATTCAGCTGATTCATAATTGCAACAGGCTTTTAAGTTGAGAATTAGAGTACTAGCTAGAGTATTGGGAGAATATTTGACCCAACTTTTTGGTTGTCAAAAGGTTTTTTAGGTAAACTACAAAAATCTGACAAGACAGGATGGAGGCATATCAGTGGATTGCTCCCAGTGTCAATATGATACAATATGTCCTTTTACACATCCTAAAAAAAGTCATTTGGTGTGAAATTTGTTTATATCTTTTGAATAAAATAATCGCCCAATCTTTCTCCTCTTCTATCAGCCCAACCAGGGATTCTCATGGTATGGTTGAGCAGACAACTTCACAATTTTTCTCATCCAACATAAAATCCTCTAGTGTCTAAATCCATACACGCCTTGCACTTCCTCCAACAGTAGAATATGAAGAAAATAATAGTTTGGTGCCATTTCACTTGGATCAGGTATGAATGAAGGTTAGCTAGTAATACGCTACCTTCCTCATGATCTGGGAGAACAAGATCTGCTGCTGCAGTTGGTTCTTGAAACAAGTGTTTAAGGGCGCAAACACTTCGCTATATAAACCTGATGGAATCTTCAGGTCAATGTCCATTTTCATTAAAACTTGGTAGCCTGGCAGAATTGTCACATGGCTGGCATCCCTCGATGGAATGCCGTCTAATTTAAAGGTTTTTTTTTAGTCTAATGGTCTCTAAAGGTTTGTTGTGGTAGATACTGGGTGTAATTACACCCTTTTCAGTAATGATGGGTATAATTCCATCTTTAAAAGCTAGTTTATGAACAGTGGAGCTTGCTTCTCCATTTGTTGGTACCCTCAACTGGTAATATAATGGAAGGTTAGGTCTGAGTTTTTGTAGGCTATCTTCCTTGAAATCGGTTTTGTTGCAATACGTCCTCATTAAGGAGGTTCTCAAGAGGTTATTGTAGTGGGTTTTCAGGAGAAAGATTGCGGGAGATGCCACAATGAGCGATCCAAATCTTAGCAGTAGCGCTGTAGGACTTAGTGAGGTGGTCGAATTGGGTTCCGCCATCCAGTATTTTTTGCAGTGGTCAAGATCTAATAATAATCCCAACTTTTTTTACAATTTTTGTGGATACTATATACAGTGTTCCCACTATCTACTGTGTCCTGGACCCAGAGCTTGCCCACACTAATGTCAATGTACGTTCACAAAGGATTGTAAGAATCAGAACTATTTATTAAGTGTATTCCAATCTTATCAGTCTGACCCAAATAGGAATGCAATTCGTTGCAGGCAAGGTGAATAGTCATCTTAAATTACTCAAGGGGGATAGCCACACTAACCTTTTCAAATTTAGGCCTGAATTTAGAAGCAACCAGCAAGTCATACTGCTCCAACTTCTGTGTGCAGGGTTTGGATACTACTTCAGCTGCCTGGATTATAGTGACCCCCAGTGGGAGCAGGTGGTGACTGCTAGTACGTCATCAGTGATGACAGAGGGTGAAGTCAAGGCTTTAAAATTAGATTAAGGTTAGGTTCTTATCCAGAAGAAGTAGAAAGTCCCATTTCTACTCCAACCACTATTTTCCTGTTCTTTAGTATCTTCTGTTCCCCTGTTATTTACCTTAAGTTTAGGAATTTATAGTATCATTAGTTGACTTAGTGTCCTTTTACCCCACATTGGTGGCATGTAATCAGGAAGATGTCAGTTTGTAGGTCTGACAGTAGGGAATGGCTCTCTTTAAAGTCCTTCTGGAAGGCTTATTCCAATTCTCTCAATTGTCACAACACCCTTTACTAGGGGCGTTAAGGGTTGTAGTGCAGTGGCAAAGTTAGTTTACCCTCTGTGATATGCTGTATTCATCATTAAACATGGGGAGCATGACTTAGTACAGCTTCTTTTGTATTTCTCAAGAATTCTTCAGGGAAAACTGTGCGTCATAAGTTTTCTGAATTTTTTTCACCATATAACATTTAAGCCTTTAAGTAGAAGCGATTGGTGTTTTTGAGGATCTGCTCATTTTTTTAAGGAGGTGTTAATGAAAGCAATATTCCTGGTTGTCATCATCTCTGCTCTGCCAAACACCTTTTTATGGTAATGTTCTTTACATTTTGTTAGGACATCCCAGTTTCTCTGATCTTGAGCATAACTAACTCCTGACTCTCTGGGTCCAGCGAGTTCATGAGCGTCACCAGTTTAGTCTTGTCGCTTGTGCCATCCATGAATATTTCAAATAATGAAAAAAGGTGTGTATGTTTTTCCTCTTGTTGAACTTTGACAGGTTGATGGTGTTGACCCTGAAACTTCCAAAATCTTAAGATGCTTGGCTGAGGCTTAGCAGTGCAGTTGGTAAGTCTGCATTGGTTCCTGAGCTGAATTTTAAGAGTCTCAAGGATAATGTGCTAGCGGTGGGTGTAGGGAAAATGGGTGTTTCTTCACAGATGTCCAAAACAGTGGTAACAACATTAGGAGGAGATTATAGGATAGCGGTCTGGGTTGATCTTGTGGGCGTGGTTATAGAGGTCAGAACTTCCTAAATGTTTCGCTCTGAGAGTGCTCTCTCACTTTCAGATTCAGAGTCAAGTTGGGCTAGATCATGCTCGTTGGTGAACAAATCTCTTGATTTCTGGGTGGAGACCTTAATGCCAGCTGCAGAGATCGCCTCTAATCTCTTCCAAGAACTAATCTAATTTGTCAAATTGTATTGACGCTCATACCGCAAGTATTGCTTGAGCTCAGTCAATTTCAACGCCACCATGGAGAGTAGGAATTTTCAGAGCAGCGTTTTCCTCAGCTGTATGGGTGACTCTCATGATCTGGGCTTTAACCACATCATTTGTTGATCTAATATTCCCCTGAAGTTGAGCAGAAAGTTGTTTGGCATTGGTCAGATGCTCATAAAGTTTGCCAATTAGTTATGGCCAAAATGGATGCTATGCTCAAGAACAATGAGCTTATTCCAATAGTTGACTACTACTCCTGAAAGCTTGGCAAACTGTTGTTCTAGCTCTTCAACCAGCTATCATATAGGTTGACTAGTATTGGTGTGAGCCTCTCAATTGGCAGCTTCTGCTGCGGCATGACGTTTAACCTCTGAAGTCAGATAATCATTGACCTGGCTACAGTGATGTTTCATGTCAGCAATTCCTTGAAGATATGCCCTTGATGATCTAGCACCACGCTGATGATATGGACCAGATTGGCATTCAGTTGGTCATTGATATTTGTCCACATGGCAATGAGATTCGCGTGTGTGATATTGGGTGTGTAATATGATCGTGTGGACTTCCTCAGAAGGTGCCTTCAAATTGGTCCTTTAGAAGCTGATTGTATTAGCATTGAGCTTCTGCAAAATCAACCAATATACCATCTCGATGTGTTGCCAGGTGAGGATGCGCATGGCTTGACAGATTGAAGGGTGTATTTATTGTGCAATCAATTTGATGAGTTGCGCCTAGACAGAGAGCTTTTTGATTATGGAGGACATTGATAACTTCCATAATAAATGATAGTTCACTTATAGTTAGTTTTGATTTTGGTAGTGTTGGAACATTTTAAATGTGCTTTGTTGAGGGTTTCAGCATGGAAATAGTATCTGAGGAGGAGCCTTTCCATGACTTTTTTCAACATGTTTGGGGGTACTTTGCCAGCCTATCTACTGACTGAAAGGCCAGCGGACCTATGGAGATGAGATCCATGGCAGGAGCTTCAGTTACCTCATCTGAACTGCTAATTTGGAAGTGGTTGTGAGAGGGCTCACCTGTGTCCATAAGGTGAGGGGATACTTGTCTCTGAATCCAATGGCGAAGCAGTTGGGATCCTGACCCATGGTGTTGTGCTCTTTGTCGCTCTATGGTGTCATTGAAAGTGCCCCCTGTAGTGAGCACTAGATGTTACAATTCTTAACTGCAACTGGCTTATATGAGCAAAGGCAAGTTAACACTTCAAATTATGTACAACTGTGTGAAGACAACGTACCCTCTAAATACGTTAATAATGATAAAAAGTAAAACTTTTTTTTAGTAAACTCCCCAAATCCGCCATAGTCTTGGTAGGTACTGCCAGCTTGGAGATCTGTCATTGATAATAATTTCTCAGAATTTGCATTGGCACGTATATCCCTCTTTGTGTTGGTCCTACCCTTTTTATAACTGGACCTCTGGTCAAGCAACTTACTCCTCAGCCCCTAAACCTTCTAGAATGTCCTCCTTATAGTCTGCTAATATTGATGGATTAAGCTTTCTGAAATATAGCGCTGCTTTTTAAAAGGTCAGGCACGTCTTTGTATAAATTTGGTCAGTCTCAGTATTATTTACATAAACATTAGTTAGCTAGCTACACTTAGGATAATTTTGAATGAATATATTATAATGGTCAATTAAAGAATGGAGCTGGTTTGAGGATCTTGGGCAAGCGGATAAGGTTTAATCTCTCTTGAAACATAGGATCATACAAATTATACTAAACAAAACTTTAAAGCTCTGCCAGAAAGTGTTATCAACATATTTAACAGAAGATTGAGATTAATTCTTCTAAATTATGTAGATAGTGGGGCAAAAGTGGAGGCGAGGTCTATAAGCATTATGGGCAATGAGGGCTGGTGGCAATTTTCAATGGTTGGTCAAACCCAATTCTCAACAATGGTCATCTCAACCGTCACTCATAAAAAATAATGGTGGTCACAGAATAGTGATATGTTACAGAAATCTTAACAACTTCGCTAAGAGGAAAGATATTCAACTCCAGAATTAAAGATGCTCTGGACTGACTCTTTGGCTTAAGTACTTCTCCACTATGTACCTCACCAATGGCTATTGGCAGATGGATCTATCGCCAGAGTACCAAGAAAAATACATGTTGGATTACACTGAAGGATTAATTTAACTACTTGGCTCCACCAGAGATTATAAAATGCAGTCACCTCATTTCAATGAGCATTGGATCATATTATGCAAGGTCTCAAACTGAGCTGCATGATCGTCTACCTAGATGACAATATTTTATCAAAAACCTTATAAATTATCTGGATCATCTCAAGTCAGTTTTAATGACTATGAGAGAACCACATATAACAAAACCTGCTAAGTGTACCTTCTTTCAACCATATTTGGAACTTTTTAGTACATGCTATATTATGATAAGAAATTAACCCTTATACAATAAGATTGAAGCAATCTCTAAGAATGTTGAGCTGAAGAGCCTCAGAGATATACATTTATTCTTAGGAATTATGGGATATTGTCATCAATTTATCCTTAACTTTGCTCAACTTGCTTAACCTCTTGTCGTTTACTTTCCAAAAACACATATTTTGTGTGGAGTAGAGTAAAGAACTGCATATGAGACTATGAATGGTTTACCTTAAAGAATGGCAATACTACAACATCTGGACTATGGAAAGTAATTCATCCCATTTATAGATGCCTATGGCTTAGCTTAAGGAGCCATTTTCTTACAACTGGATGATGAAGACATTGACCACCCAGTGTTTTATAACAGCAAAACGCTTTCAAAGATGAGCGAAATTACATTATTCTGGAAAAAGAGTGCTTAGCTGTTCTCCTAGTGGCGAAGCAAATTCAGTCCTTCTTGTGAAGTATAAGATTTATATTTATTATCAACCAGCTTCTTTAAGTGGCTGCAATACATAAAAGATATGACAGGAAGTATAGCCCCTTGGCTCTCAAACTTCAGCACTATGACATGAATATCATCCATCAAGCTGGAACGAAGAACATAAACATAGATGAACTGACATCATTGCTTTACTACATATAGACAATAGCAAAGCTGAACAGTTACATGACCTACTCGTTAATCCAGACTCTTAAGAGAAATAAAATGAGTCAAATTTGAAAATTTTAATATGAAATCCACAAAAAACACTAAAGTTCTCATTAAGTTACAATATAAGAAAGTTGAAACAACTAGTTACTGTACTTGAAACCTTTGGAACGGGTACCAGTTATAATGGAAGCCCACAATATCTTAGGACATGGAGGAGCCAGAAACTTATGAATGGATCAAAGACCAATATTATTGGAAAGGGATCCTGAACTCTGTAGTGAGACTTTTAGACGCTTGCTTAACTTGTAAAATCATATGACGCATATAGTAAGTTCATCTATCATCCAATGAACCCTTCTCAGTTGTTCTATACCATTAGTTTACATGTTGTAGATCCACTGCCCAAATCTATAGGAGGAAATCAATATATCCTTGAGGGGATTGTTCATTTCACAAAGTGGGTCAAAGCAAACGCATCTCATGCAGATCACTAAGGATACAGCTAACTCTTTGTATCAATGTATTTTTATTAGGAACAATTGCCCGCAGGGACTGCTATGTGATAATTGGAAAACACTAATTCAAGAGTTCTGAGAATTGTAGCTACAAGAATGGGAACTCAAAAAATATTCTCAGTGCCCTACAACTCATCACTAAAAGGATTGTAGAAAGAGTGAATGAAACGTTAATTTCTATATTATGCAAGATGGCTACTAATCCATTACGCTGGGACTAATATCTACCAAGTGTGCTGACAGCTTAATGGATAAGCTTACATTGACGATAAATCTGTCATCCATCAAAACCTTATATAAAAGATAACCTGGCATTCTGGCTCCTTTAGTCCAAGAAGTTACCAGAGATAATAACAAAGAGCCTAAAAAGCATAGAAGATTAGACAAAAATCATACAACTTCAATCAGAGGCAAAGAATAATCTATTTAAAAAAGTTATATGAAAGGAAAAGCAGTAAATGCATCCCAACAACTAATACACCTTTTGAGATTTTGCATTTAGTCTTGGGCTATCACAATTGTATAATGTCCCAAGGAGAAAAATTAGATTTATCTGGGATGGACCATATTCTATAACTTATAATTGTAGGGATGAATACTCAATCCTGCTGATGCATGGAGGTTCCCCCTTTTGGGTTGTCACCACTAGTGCTAAAAATACTCAATCCTGTCCTTATAAACTGGATCAACTATTATATTCATACATAACCATTCATACGTTGGTAAACCCTGCTAATAATCTTTAAGGGGGTGATAGATATAATAGTACTGGACGTGATGGGAAAAATATTGACTAAGCAACTCTCATGAGAGAATGATACCTAGGCATAATAGGGATTTTAAGTTAACACATTGATGATATGGAAAATAAACATTTAGTAAGCCTTAATCTGATACTAAGAAAATTCCATTAGACCAATCAGGCCCAAAATACCTGAAATGAAATTATGCTTATTAATAATGAAGGAATATTGAAATGTCAGGTTACTATTACGCTATGTGACACACTAGGCAGCAAAATTAATAGTTACCCACAAAAGGGTAAAAATCAAGAAGCTGTCCATTGATTGACTAAGTTATACCAAGTCTCATCTGGTTTTGGTGAAATTAAGTTACCTTTTCTCCCTATAAAAAATATGCTACAAAGGCATTGTACATCTCTTTTAATGCATCGCCTGACCAAGAGCCTCCCATCTTAATTCCTCCTTCAATTAATAAATTATTAATCAATTTCCTTATGGGCTTATATTATTATATGTAACATACAAAAAACCATATTATATATTGTATAAAGGCACGTTGTTCTATCTCTATCTCTTTCTTGAAACTTAAAACAATAAGTCTTTATGCCAATCTTACCATAGAATGGATAAACTAGCTGACAAAAGCTGACTGTGATTTTCACCCTTTAAAATAAGTAAAATACTTATGAGTTTTATCCTATTTAATGATACGCTGTTTGGCTTCTTGAGCACAGCACAATTGAGGTACAAATGAAAGCCCAACAGATGGTAACAGAAAGATATTAAGCTGTAACAAATATACATTAACGTGGTGCTATATTGATAAAAGAATTTGCCATCAATACAAAAAGTGCTGCTGCTTTTTTATATTAAAAGTTCTATTTAAATTTTTAAATTTATTGCGGGGAAGGCCGATTATGGGATGGACACTTCCAAATATGACTCAGAAGAGACAAAACTTAGTACCAGGGGAGGCACCCCAGAGAAGCGATGCTATCTCTTGTTGCCAGCGGGAACGCCACTTATGGGGAGGGGGAGGGAACTTGTGAAGGGGCCGTAGCCACTATTGAGCACGTGTGGAGGAAGGGGTCTGATTTGATGAACCAGACTGGGAACCAGGAGGAGACCAGCTGTCGGCGATGCGGTGGGAGATATCCAAACATCCACGCTTGAAAGTGGTTCACCAAATGAGACCAGAATCTGTGGACAGCTTCTAGAGGGTGGGGATGAAGCCAGCGATGGCATCCTAGACAATCGTGTGGATAGTCCACATGGCGATTGCAACCACCAGAGCATGGAGGGAGGGTGGGAGGGGGAGGCCATTGATGAAGCAAACATATCTCTTGACAGACTGAAGGGATGCGTTTGATCCTGGCCTAGCAGACGTTGGACTTCGCGCCATATCACTTTAGAGGTGGGGCACTTCTCCAGGCAGTGGAACAGCGTTCCATACTGGCCACACATGACACAGGATGAGTGTAAAGCATTAGAGCGCTCAGCTGTACGATACACCCACCTCAGGCAGCGCCACACATGGGAGCAGACTTTAGGCTACAACAGAGGATGGTGTGCGTATTTCCAGATAGTCTTTTGGGTCTCAGTGGAATAAGGGATGTCCATCATGTCCAGGTAGTCCACCCTGGATAGGACTTGGGGTCGAATGGGGATCACGCCATCATGGATGGGTAGCCCCTGTACCTCTTGTGTGAACTGAGGAGAGGGGCGGCCTCTTCGGGTTGTATGTCCACTAATACAAATTCTCCACTCTGCGCTTCGCATGGAGAGTAGGATTCGTTTGTAGTGGGTTTTCATCCCGTGAGGACTTGTGGCTGATGTGTGTGATGCGAGGTATTTCATCAGGGAGTGGGGGTTTGATGGATTGTTGAGGCCCAAGGCTCGGAAGAAGTTGGAGCAGGCTGCGCGGGACCAGTGTTGGGATGGGAGTGTAGGAGCGGTGACAGCCGCGATCCAGGTGCCCAGGATCTTGGCAGCATGGGCTTTGAAGTCAAGCAGGCCCATGCCACCTTGATGATGAGGGCCAAACATGACCTATAGCCGTACTGGTGGAGGGCGGCCTGACCAAAGCCATCCTTGCAGCAAAGCATACAGGGATTTGAAGAAGTTTGGGGAGAAGGGGATGGCGTGGGCTCCAAACCAGACTTTAGATAGGAGCATAGAGTTGGCAAGAACAATCCTGCCAGTGAGGGTAGTAGGGTGGGCTCTGAGAGAGGCGATTCGCTTCGTCACGTTGTCCAGTATACGGCACTCCATTACTGCTGACGCGTATCCGCCTGCCTCCCCCACACGCCCAGATAGCGTACCGGTCCTATGGTAGGACGTGGCACAAAGGGGAGCACCAGTGGAGCGGTGTGTGTTGAGTTAGTAAGGCGTGGATGTGGGCGAGCAGATGGGCCAGGTTGGGAACTACTTGCTGGGGCCCAGCAGTTCTGAAACTGACCAAGGAGGATGATTTCAGTTTTGGAGGCGTTCAGTGCCACGTTGCTTACCCGGGAATATTCCTGGATGAGGGCTTCAAGCGCGCGTGCATCTTTGTTATTAGACACCCCCACCACGCAATCATCTGCAAATGCCATCATCTTGACTGGGGTTTGGCCTGGCACATGGACCTCAGTGAGGTGGGCATTCATATTTCGCAGTAGTGGGTCAAGGCTGAAGTTGTATAAGAGTGGGCTGAGGGGGTCCCCTTGTCGCAGGCCCCTTTGAGGGCGGACTACTTCCGTTAGGAAGCCTGGTCCACGCACTGCCATTGTCACAGATTCCTTGAGCAGCATCACCCAGTTTATGAAGCGGGGGGTAGGCGGAATTGATGGAGGCAGGCCCTTAGGTATTCCCAGTTTACTCTATCATAGGCCTTTTGTTGGTCCAAGAATACAAGTGCCCCAGAGGCTGTGGACTGACACACATTAGCCACAGAGTGCACGTTATCCCAAATCGACCTTCTGGGGATGAAACCGAATTGTTCTGGGGAGATGGTGGCAGATGCTATAGTCCCTAAACGGTTAGCCATGATTTTGGTTAAAATTTTGGTGTCTGTGTTTGTTAGAGAAATGGGGCGCCAGTTGGCTAAGTCAAGCCTATCCCCTTTCTTGAAGAGTGTGACAGTAAATGCCTCATGTCCTCCTGGTAGGAGGCGCATTTCCAACAGGCTTTGGTCGAGTGAGGCTAGCAGCAATGGGGATATATATTTAAAATATTTTTTGTAGAACTCATATGGAATGCCATCTGGGCCTGGGCATTTTCAGTTTGGCGCACCGCAAATGGCTGTTCATAATTCATTCGGAGTGATTAAATTTATTATTTCTGGGTATTGAAAAATGGTGCGGATATGAGCTTGGTCAAGAAATTCCGACATTTCAGCCAGCTGAATTGGTTCAGCTTAGTATAACTTGGAGTAATATCTTTGCGTTTTGATTGCCACTTCAGCCGGTGTGTCCGCAATGGAATTATCTGATCTTCGCACCTGTGTGCAGGCCACGCTCTGGCATGGTGCAAAAAATTTATAAAGAAGTATGCGGTGCACTTGTCACCTTTAGTGATGCATGTGGCCCTGTATTGGATACAAACCCGATGTTTGTGTTGCCTTTCAAGTGCGTTGAGGTGGGCTGCTGCCTCCACCCATTTCCGGCCCCATGCAGGGCTATATCCTGTGGCTGGAATGTTGGACTCCAAGTGGGCCAATTACGCCAGCACACGCGAGATAACCGCCAATGTGGCTCGTAAGCATCTGGAGGAGAGATGGCGATAGTAGCGGATGGTATCTTCTTTGAAAGTTGCCCATGTGGAAATGGGGTCCGCGCAAAATGGTGCAACAAACGATTTTGCCAAGGTTGCCTCTTCCACCCACATGGAAAATCCTGGTGACGCAGGTGACAATGAGCACTCAGCCATTTAGGAATGTTTCTGAGGATGTGAATTTGAAAAAATTGTTTTTCTGAATTAGCATCCCACAGTGCTTCAACCAAAAGGATAGGGATGGTAGGAGCATTGTTTTCCAAGCTTCCTCAGAACCTCATGGACAGTGGGACTCCTGGATGGCCAGGATATCCATGGGTAAATTGTTTTGTAAAAAACTCAGTTTCCTAGCCTGGAATGGGGAGGCCTTGAGTCTAGCGATATTCAGCATCCCTAGAGTGAAGGTTTCCCCCATCGCACCTTAGGTGCGGGGGTGGGCCCCGGGCCCACCAGCCTCTTCCAGGTCCCCACGGGCTTTCACAGCAGCATGGGTGGTAGCAGCAACGCTATTGGGGTTTTTGTTAATTTTTGTGGAAAGAGTCGCGTTGGCTTTGGCCTTCACTTTTTGTTTTCCCGACGTCGGACGAATTTTTTGTGGTGCGGTTAATTTTGGTGCACCATTGAGTGGGGCAAAAAAAATTTTTTTGGTTGGGATAGGTCCCAAGTCAGTTTTGACCAGAGCTTGGGTGCAGCAATTGGGTGAGATCAAATCTCCCATCAGATCCTCAAATTGAGTGGCCCGCTCAGCATGGGCCTCCCAATCTGATTAGGTGATGGATTCCCAAGTTGCTTCTGCCGCAAAGGTCTCCATGTCCTCCTGGCATTGTGAGTGTGGTATGGTGGTGGTGGCCTTGGCTGCTTCCTTGGCTGTGGCCCTATGGGCTTGCTTGGCCTTCTTCCACTCCTGTGGGGAGATGGGCTTTACCAATAGGTAGCAGCCTTGTGCTCCCCACGGGAAAGCCTCCTTAGTGCTTGTGGTTGGTTCATAGTGCGCCTCTCCACTGGCCATGGCCGCCGAGGGGTGCTCTTGGAATGTGACGCCCTCCTTGATGGGGCATGCGTGCGCCTTATGGCCAAATGCATCACAGTGGGTGCAAATGTGGGGCGCGCTGTCCATGGTTACCCAGAATGGGTGGGTGGTATGCCCTGTGATGTCAATAAAGGTGGAGTGCAGGATCTGGGTTAGGTCCTTTGCGATCTCCTCAGTTAGGGTCAGAACTGCAATGGCTTTGCCGGTGCACAGGTGTGGCATCAGCATGAAATGTTGCATTTCGAAAGATTGTATTTCGCCATATATGGCGAGACCATCTTTCAGGTGTTGCTCCAAAATGTCACATTTTACCGTAGTAGGCAAAAAGTCAAACGTGAGGAAAATTTGGTTTGATTTTGTCCATCTGGTACATTTGGTTTTGACGACCCATTGCCCTTTGGGGAGGTCGACCACTATGTGCACCGCTGCAGCCTCATCTGCTGCTATTTTTCTCTCAAAACCTAGGTCTAGTCAACTGTGCGACATGGAGTGAGGTGCAACGTACACCACGGTCAGGAAAATTTTGTGTACATCTTCACAAAATTTTTCCCATAAGGCCGTTTTTTTGATGTCCAGATACACATGGACCCCAAATTCCACCAACAAAAGTGGCTGGGAGTGTGGCGTGTTGATGTACTGGTTGCATTGTGCTTGCCACATGAGTATCTCCGGGGAAATTGTGACCGCTAGTTTTTTTGATTTTTTTCTATTCTGCCAGATTCTCTGGGGCGTTTTCGAACATTAGAGGCCGCGGGCCTTCCGCCTGCTCCTCTTGCCTTGCTTGCCCAACTGCTCCCAGACGTGGGCGCAGACTAATCTCCTCTATGAGTTTATCAAACTAGATTTAGTCTTGAATTGAATAGGTTGCAAAAGTGTTTGCAACGAGAAAGAAAAGTCTTAAAAGTTCTATTTAGGAACGTCTAATTATAAAAAAGTTACCTACTCATGGTTCAGATGATCTCATCCTATCAATTCAGAGAATTTATGATGTGGCTTAATTTTAATTTTTTAAAATATCATAAGATGCTTTATATATATATCCAGCTAAGTAAAGCAATATAGTTGGGTCAATAAATCCAGATACAAACCAGGTAGGCCTAGCAATTCCTAAATGCTTAATCTTAAGTTGAAGTTTACAATTAATATATACTTGAGTTTTGTTCTGTTTACTATAATAATGGTGCAACTTAATCCCGCCATTTCACCTTCAGTCCAGCTTAACCTGAAAAGCAAATAATTTGTTTTAGTCCTCTTAAATTATTAGGATAAAGTTACAAGAAATAGCTTTATTTTAGGTTGCTAAGTAGGTGGGTTTTCCTCTATCTTAGAATTTTCATTGCTATAATTTAAATTTTATTTGGGGAAGGCTGACCAAGGGATGGACACTAACAATAATTAAACTAATGAAACAAACATCAGCAAGAGGAGGGCACTTCGAGAGGCAAACGCTATCTCCTGTTGCCAGTGGGAATGCCAAGAAATGGAAGGGGTCTTATGTGTGAAGGGGCTTGCGCCACTATTGAGCACGTATTTAGAAAGGGGTCTGAAGCGATGAACCAAACTGGAAACCAGGATGGGACCAACTGGCGGCGACGGGGTGGTAGGTACCCAAACATCCAAGCTTGAAAGTGGTCCACAAGGTGCGACTGGAACTGGCGTACAGCTTCCTGGAGGGTGGGAGTAGAGCCTGAGATAGCATTCAAGATAACCGTTATATAGTCCACATAGTGATTGCAACCACTAAGGCATGGAGGGAAGGTGGTATAAGGGAAATAAAGGACAAGGTGAAGATGTCCTTAGATAGGCTAAAGGGCTGTTCCTGATCCTGTCAAAAGAGATGTTGAACCTCACGCCATATTGCTTTTGAGGGAGGGCACCCTTCCAGGCGGTGAACTAAAGTTCCATACTGGCCACACATGACACAATATGAGTGCAAAGCGTTAGAGCGCTTGGCAGTATGGTATACCCATCTCAAGCAGCGCCACACATGGGAAAGAATATGCAGCTGCAGAAGAGGGTGGTGGGCGTTCCTTTAAATGGCTTTCTGGGTATTGAGAGAGTATGGGATGTCCAAAATGTCCAGGTAGTCCACCCTGGCTATCATAGGGGGACCTCATGGGTTTCACTCCGTTCAGAATAGGTTGTCCTTATACTTCCTGGGTGAACCGAGGAGTAGGGCGCCCCCTCTTGGCGGTGTGTTCACTGATGCAAATTCTCCGCACAGCGCTCTGTATGGAGATGAGAATTCTTTTGAAGTGGGCGACGTCCCATGTGGTCCCGCAGCAGAAAGGTGTGAGGCAAGATTTTTTAACAGAGAATGAGAGTGGGAGGGATTTCTGAGGCCAAGGGCGTTGATATACCTGGAGTGGGCCGCACGTGACCAGTGTTGGGATTGGAGTGTGGGGTTGGTGACTTCAGTGATCCAGGTGCCAAGTATTTTGGCAGCATGGGCCTCAAAGCTGAGAAGGCCCATGCTACCACTATGGCGAGGGCCAAGCATGACATCCAGGCGCACTGGTGGTGGGCGGCCTAACCAAAGCCACCCTTGCAGAAGGGCGTATAATGACTTGAAGAAATAAGGGGAAAATGCGATGGCGTGGGCCCCAAATCAAATCTCAGAAAGGAGCATAGAGTTGGCTAGCAATACCCTGCCTGTAAGGGAGGTCTGGATGGCTGTGAGGGAAGCTATGAATTTAGTAACGTTGTTTATAATATGATGCTCCATCACCATTGAGGCGCAACCTCCCGCCTCCAGCTACACCCCCAAATGGCGGACTGGGCCAGAGGTGGGGCTTGGCACAAAGGGGAGCACAAGGGGGTCGGTGTGGGGTGGGCAGGGCAATTGAGCCCATGAGCAAGTTGTTCAAGCAGGTAGAAAACAGGGCGCTGGGGACCAGCGGGCTTTGTACCAACCAAGGAGAACAATTTCGGTCTGGGAGGCGTTAAGTGCAGCATTACTTACCCTGGAATAAACCTGGATAGTAGCTCAAGCGCGCATGCATCATGATTGTTAGACACAACAACCACACAATTATCACCGAATGCCAACGTCTTTATTGGTGCTTGGCCTTGCATATGGACACCAGTAAGGCTGGCATTTACATTGCAAAGAAGTGGGTCAAGTCTGAAGCTATACAAGGGCGGACTTAGAGGGTCCCCTTGGCATAGGACCATTTGAGGGTGAACTACTTCCGTGAGGAAGCCAGGGCCACACACAGCCATTGTGGCATATTCCATGAGCAACATCACCCAATTAATGAAATGATAGGGGAGGCGGAACATTTGGAGGCAGGCTCTGAGGTAATCCTAGTTGACTCTATCGTATACCTTCTGCTGGTCTAAAAAACAAGTGCTCCAGAAGCCGTGGATTGGCAGATGTTGGCTACGGTGTGAGTGTTGTCCCAAATAGACCGTTTGGGAATGAAACAAAATTGCTCAGGGAAATGAGAGCGGAGACAACTACCCCTAGACGGTTTGCCATGTTTTTAGTAAAAAGTTTAGTATCTGTGTTAGTAAAAAATATAGGGCGCCAGTTGGCCAGTCCAGCTTATCCCCTTTCTTGTACAACGTTATCATGTAGGCCTCTTTTCCTCCATGGAGGAGGCGTGTTTTCATTAGGCATTGGTTTATTGAGGCAGGTAACAAGGAGGAATTTATTTAAAATATTTCTTATAGAACTCATAAGGAATCCCGTCTGGACCTGAGCATTTCCTATATGGCGCACTGCAAATAACAGACCAGAGTTCATCCCAAAAATCAAATTCATCAACTCCAGCTAACAGGAAATGGTGTGTATATGTGCACTTTCGAGAAAATTGTCAACTTTGGCTGGCTGAATTGGATCAGAGCGTACAATTTGGAGTAATAATTTTGTACTTCAATTGCCACTTCGGCAAGAGTATCTGCAACAGAGTGATCTGGCTTCTGCACCTGTGTGCAGGCCAAGCTCTGGCATGGTGTAAAGATTTTCAAAAAAAGCAAGCGGAGCATGTGTCTCCTGCTGTTATATGCTTTGCTTTATACTGAACACAAACCTGATGCTTGTGTTTTCTTACCAGTGCGTTGAGGCGAGCAGACACTTCTGCCCACTTATGACCCCAAGCTGGGTTGTAGCCTGCTGCTGGGACATTGGATTCCAGGTGGTCCACTTCTGACAGTGTGCGAAAATGACTACCAAGGAAGCCCAAGAGCGACGTGATGAGATGTAGAAAGCCTGGTTGATGGTGTTCACTTTGAAGGTTGACTAGGTGGAATTGGGTCTACACATAACAGTGTTGTAATTCTGGAGCCAAGGTCTCAGTGTCCAACCATGAGGAAAACCTGGGTGACGTGATCTTATTTGTGTGGAGTTTGTGCTACTTTGGTATCTGTGCCGCTGGATGTGACAAAGAGAAGGAAACCAATACCATTCTGTGGTCAGATAAATTGAGTTTTGTTATTGTAAATGGGAAACTTGTGATTGAAATTTCAATGGTGCGAGAATAAGGTCAATGTGGGACATAGACCTCAGCTGGCCGTTGTGCACATGAGGACAAGACATGTTTGGGAGTAGCAGTGAATGATGTGGCAGAGTATTGAGCAACCCCTAAATGTATTTTAGAACATGAAGTTCTACGTGCCCCTTTGGGGGTGTAGGCGATGAGGGCCAGCAGTCAGTGGCTGTGTTGGTCCAACAGATCATGTTGCCAACAACAAATGGGTCAGGCGGAAGCAGGAGGGAATTGACAGCTGAGAAGAATTTTTGACAAGCTCATGCACAGGTTGGGTAATAAATGTTAATGACAGCATGCACTTCATCATATCACAAAAAGGTGACAACAAGAACATGGCCATCGAGTTATGATGTTGACAAAATAAATTTAAATTATGTGTCACTTGAACAAGCACCCCACAGTGCAGTGGTTAAAAGGAAAAATAAGGGAGGAGCATGGTTGCCCATGTGTCCTCTTGTAAGTCTCAGGGAACTTCCTTTGGCTCTTGATTGGGTCATCTTTCCATTCCCAAATAAAAAGACACCAAAGAGGATGGTGGTACCCCTCATCACTCAGGGCGATCTCGCTCACATAGTAGATGAGTGATGGGTGACAGCGCTTCCATTTCAGATCCCACCCTCAGTACCCACACTCACCTTAGCAGAACTGTTGTGGGGAATTAGTGAAATCTGTGCTGAGATTTCTGAATTGAAATTGGTCAGATTTAATTTGAGTGGTAATCTGGCTGATGGCCAAAATTCAAATGGTTGTAAAAGAATGAAGAATGAGATATCAGCCGGATCGCCTGAAAGCTCCAATTCAATCACTAAACCAGTAGAACAAATATCAGGCGTCATCAATGAGGGTTTAAAGCCCTCTAATAGTAATTTGAGCGTTGCAGCTGATGTGCTGCCATTGACCAAATGAACAGTTGAACAACCAAGCGCGGGTGGGTTGGCTGTCCTGAACCCGTTCCCAACCAAATGGACCCATCCCTATATTGGGTGGCCTTGGGGGATTCCTGTCGCTCATCAGGCCAAATGCTGTTGTACTAGCTATTGGAAATGTAGTTGAGCCCCAGTTCAGATGTTTGAGGTTGAACTGACAGATACTTGGCCCGCCGCTGAATTTTGTGATGTCAGTTCCCAAAGAAAAAACCCATCCATTCCCAAACAAATCGCAGTTTAGGTCAAAATTGTGGGACCCAATCCCATCCTGTCACTACCCAATTGACCACTATTTAATAAGTTTCATGGCACTGAGAAAATTGTTGGTCAATTTTCTTACTTTCCTTTCCAAATAAAATATTACTAAAAAACCAAATTTTTATTTCCCTTTCTGACCATATCCCAGATGGCATTTCCCTGGCGGCCCATCAGTCTGCACTCTGGATGGGCTTTACCAGTTCTTTTGGTCACTATGGCCCCCTCCATTGTCAATTGGGTTCAGCAAATCCGATATTTTTGGCTCTACAACCCTGTTATCACGAACTTCCGGCAGCAATACATGGGGATCTTATGGCCTTATGTCCATCAATTGCAAGAAAGAATCCATCTCCTTGCCACCCCCATTGAGATGGCCTCATATGCCAAGGATCTCATCAAAACTATCACAGTAATTCCACCCCCTGCAGCTAGACCCACTGGGTTGGGAATGAGTTCAGTGTGGTTTGTCATTGGGATCCTCCTCACCTTGTTGTTGCACCACCACTTCATGGTTTCACATTTCCTGGCTCCATATCAAGTCATTCAGTTGGCAATGCCTCTGGCATTCTGGCTTGCTTTTTGGGTGCTCATGCATCCTGACTGGCAGGTTGGTCTAAACTTCTTCTGCCGTTTCCATGACACCTCTGCACCATGTGGACAGTGGGTTTCCTGAATGGCCAGGATGTCCACGGATAAATTATTTTATAAAAAACTCAGTTTTCTAGCCCAGGATGGTGAGGCCTTGAGTCCAGCAATGTTCAACATCCCTATAGTAAAGGCTCCCCCCATTGCACCTTAGGTGCTAGATGAAGGGCACCCATGCCCTTCAGCCTTCTCTTTTTCAGCATGTCACTGTATGGAAGCGCATGTATTATTTGCAATGGAGTACAATTCATTATGGGTAACCTTTGCAGTGGGGTTGACGTTGGATTTTGCCTTCTGTTTATTTTCCCCCTTGGATATTTTTGTCTTTTGTGTGGTGTGCACTTGCAATGCACCATTGCCTGTTGACAAAATTTCAGAAGGTAGATTGGTGGGCAACTCAGTTTCAATCAAGGCTTGATGGCATTGGGCAGGTGAATATGAATCACCTATCAGGTCGTCTGCTTGTGTGGCCCAATCTGATTGGTGGAGGGTTTTTGAGCCACTTTTGAAGTGAATGACTTGATGTCCTCCTGGATCTTGGCAGGTGGGATCATGGATGTGGTCATGGCCGCCGCCTCGGCCACTGCTCTGTGGGACTGCTTGGCCTTCTTACGCTCCTGCGGGGACACAGGTTTAACTTGAATGTTACAACCAGGCGCGCCCCATGGGAAGTCTGTTTTAGTGTCTATTGCCAGTTCATAGTGGGCGTCTGCACCACAAATTGCATCTGGGATGATATCAGTTTGATTAATGCCCTCCTTGGCGGTGCAGATATGTGCCTTGTGGCCAAAAGCACTATAGAAGGTGCAGTAGGAGGCGCGCTATCCACAGTGAACCATTATGGGCGGGATTCTTGACTATCAATTTCCACAAAAGTGGTGTGAGGGATTTGGGTCAAATATTCCGCTACCCTTACAGAAGGGGTGAGAACAGCAAATGCTTTGCCTGTGCACAGGTCCAGCATGAGCGTAAAGCACTGAATCTTAAAGGATTGGATCTCTAGTATTTAGTAGAGCCCAGCCTTCAGGTGGTGCTCCAGTATGGTGTGCTTAATTGTTGTAGGTAGGGAGTTGAAAGTAACAAAAATTTGGTTGGATTTAGTCCAGTGAAGCATTTTGTGTTAACTACCCATTGACCGTCCTAGAGGTCCACCACCACCCACACTTTTGTGGCTTTGTCTGCCACATTTTTTGTTTTTGAATCCAAGATCCAGCCAACCATGAGGCATGGAGTGTGGTGTGACGTACACTGAATTTGGGAAATGTTTGTACATCTCCACAAAACTTCTCCCAAAGCGCCATTTGTTGTATATCCAGGAAGACTTGCACCCCAAGCTCCACCAATGATAGTGGTTGGGATTAGAGCATATTGATGAACTGGTTGCAATGCACTTGCCAGGCAAAATTTCTGGGGAAATGCTAACCGCCAGTTCTATACTACTAATACTATCTATGTCACCTATTTTTCTGAAGCGTTTACAAAGCTTGGTTAGTGTGGGGCCTGCACCTGTGCCCTTAACTTTGCATTCCCAACTTCTACCCAACATTGGGTGCACACTAATCTCCTCAATGAGAATTCTTAAACTTACCTAGACTTGAATTTAATATGTTGCAAAAGTGCTTGCATTGAGAGAGAAAAGTTATCTCTAAGCTATTATTTACTATGATCTTATTTTGATTTATTTATCTAAAAATTAAACAAGATAATACCATTAAATTAAGGATCATTTGTTTACTTTAGCTTTTACTTCATGATATATAAAGTTCTTTTTAATTATAAGTTTTAGATCATTATAAAATCCCCAACTTTACAACAGTGGTAAGCATCTTTAGGTTTTAGAATTTAACTAAAATTCAAAGAAAAGGGTAAGATACCCCAGTGGTAGAATATGGACCTCTACCACTGCCTCTCTGAGCTGATTCCAGTACAGAACTTTGGGTAGGGGATGATTATGACTGTGTTGGGGTTGCACACCAATGCCCTGAACCAAGATAGCAAATAGCAAAGGCGGTCCATGGAGTTACTGGCCTATCATACGCCGCACATTGAGATTTTCCAGATTTTATCCCCTTTCCCATTAATTCAAATCCTCTTCATCTTTCATTAATGCAGTATCATCCCTAGTTGTCCCACCTCAAAAAAATAAAAAGTTAAAGAAATTTAATATAATAACATAAATTATTATATGCAACAGCTAATTTTTAAAAACCTAGAGCTTTGATAGATATTACTTGACCATAAGAGGAGGGCTGGCACCATCTACCATATTTTGTGCAATGAACAAATACTTGGGGTTAAGTTAGCCCACCAAACTCTGTGGAAGCTTTATTCTGCAAAAAAAACTTAACACTTTACCTTTATCTGAGGCCTATAAGGTGTTAAAATATGGTATTAAAAATTGGATTTTTTGTAAATATTAAGGTTGTCACTAAGATAATGGGTTTTTTTCTTCAGGCTTACAAGGTATCAATCTTCCCAATCTTATTAAATTATTGAATTGCCACTTTCCAGGAATGCCAATAAATTTCAATCAAAAAAACTAGTTAATCCCAAAAAATTAAAATTAAGTGGGTTTTTCTATTGGAATACTAAATTTTTTTCTCACGAAACTTAAGTTTTGATTCCCCAGTTACTCACAATTGTAGTAAAAGGACAATAATCAAGTATACACTTCTCCTGGATGGCATGGTTGTTTTATGCATGGCAAGATTTATTGTATCTAAAATAAAGTATGCTACCATATTTTAGCCAACCTTAGTCATAAAAAACATTTGGTGGAATTAAAAGTAATTACTATGCTTTTGACCAAGCCTCCATTGATGGTAAACTTTAATTGTCAAAAAATTTGTATGACTGGACAATAGGCTATATATATGGTGGATCATATTTTATGAGTTAAGATGAGCCTCAAAATCTGGGTGGTAGATTATGTTGATGTGAAGCAAATCATGTTGAATTGATAATAGTTTGGCTTTTTGAGGGAACTTTGCTAAAGCTCAATGAGGGACAAAACCCTTAAAATCCTAGAAAATAGAGAGTTAATAAGCTGATGTGTCAAAATCAACTGAAAAGATTGAAGATTAAGAACTGAATGAGAGAATGGAAATAGAGAGGTTTTTGAAGTGGAACAAGTTATAAAGGTAACAGAAGTAGTCAGCGGTTTCTTATATAAAAAAGTAGTGTCTTTTGAAGTGATAGCTTCATGTTTTATTTTATTTAACTGAGGTAAGCCGATCAGGGGATGGACATTAATAAGCTAAAAACTAAAACTAAAAATAATGTAACTAGTTGATTCAAGCAAAACTCCCAAATGAGCGGATTAAATGAAACACAACGAACAAAACAACCAACAAGTTGGGTAGCGGAGACCACTTATCCCTCCACAGCAGAAGGGGAGGAGGATCAGGGGGCTCATCTTCAGCAGCAGCTTCCTCATCCCAGAGTAGGGTATGTGTCAATGCAGATAGTAAGGGCGTCAGGGCATCAGCGGCATGTGGTTTGATATCACTAATAATTAGTACTTCCAAGAAATTATCAACTATGAAAATGGCAGTGATATATCTGGCTAAAGCTTTTTTGGCTTTAATGCGGGTGTCTGGTAATTAATGTGGCAATATTGGTTTGGGTAATCTTAGCTTTAGGATTCCATGCTCAATTACCACGTTCTGGATAGCGTTGTTGACATTTTTGTGCAATTGATTCATATTAATCTTAATTTTTGAGGTAAGATTTATGGTGATAACAGTAGGTTGAATACCTCCTGTGAGCATCGCCCCTGATTTGGTGGCAGCTTTATGGAGGGGATGATAATTTGGTGTGGAAGTTGCTTCTACTGCAAGCTGGTGGTCAATTAAGGTTGATTTGGCATTTGGCTGTGGGGCATATAAACGAGGGGGGATTTTGGCATTCCATTCTGCATTACAGAACCGCTCAATTTGCAGAGATGATTCTTTAATGAAATTACCTGATTTGTCAATTTCAGCCAAAATCTCCCATGGGTTCTGGTTGAATTAAATTGGGATATCGGCGTATGGTTGAGGTTTAGTTGAATCATTGGAGGATGCATGGTATCAAACTGGGGTCCAATCCTGTGCTTGATTGGGTGGAGCGTTTGTGGCACTGGGTAGAGGAGGAGGCTGATTGGTGGATGCAGGTGCAGCTGCAGCAACAGGCTTTGGGGGAGGGGAGGTATGATTGTATCCCAAGCTGAAACTGGCTGGGGTGGGCGGTGAATTGTGGGTCAGCAGGTGAAAAATATGATCCATCAGAAGTAACTAAGGAGGGGCACTTGCATTTCAAATGGTCCAGCTTAAAACAAGATGGGCAGAATGTCCGCCCGCCCTTGACATGGGCCCAAAACGTATGGTCAGGGGCAGAAGGAATGATGGCATGAGGGGTAATCAAAACGGCGATTTTACTAGATTCAGGGCTGATTGTGGCATATGCACAAGGCTCACTGAGGCGTGTGGCTCCATTTGGGACCACAAATTGTAACATGGGGTTGGAGCCATAGGCTGCCAAACCGTCCATCAGCTCCTGGTGGAGCACCACGGAGGGGGGTGTGTGGGCAAACCAGCAAACTGGACCACCTAAGTGGTGTCTGCTGGGAGCCATGTCTGAGTTGTGGGGAGAGGGGTACCCTGGAAAACCAGGAGCACAGTTACTGCAGTGGCGTCGTTGGCTTTGCAGGTGAAGCCATGGTTTAAATACCCCATGTAGCGGTGGAAATCAATAAAACTGGCGGGAATCATCACCGCCTGTGCAATTTTGATAATGGCTTGGTCATGGTATGGGAAGAGTTTCACATAGTTGACCCTTAGGCCATAGCGCATGTTGCTCTGGGGGAGCACCAGGGGGCAGTGAGGTACCACTTGGGTATGCGTGAGGTGGGCGTCAAGATCCTTGGGAGGAACGAATTGTCCCATGGGTTTGGTATGACTGGGTGAGCCAGTATGAGTGCCTTTTCCTGCCGGACAGAAAATGGTGGAGGGAGCTTTGCCACTGCTTCACACTGAAGCAGCTGGTGGAGAATCCAAGGACATTGTAGCAAAACAATGGTGGGCGATCAAAATTCACTTCCTTGTTTTTCCATATAATTTGCTCAGAAAGTTACAAAAAAAGCTGTGATGGCTTCATGTTTTTATATATCATTATTATTTACCAAAGATTGGCAACCTTCATATTGTCTTTCCGTCACTCAGTGGTGTTAAACTTAAGCAACTAGTTTAGCAGATCTAATTAATACTGCCAAAAGTTATCATTGTTGCTCACTAAAGGTTGCTTTGCTAAGGTGCTGCTCAAGTAGTTGGAGGAAAAGTTAGGAGGTGGTAGAAGCCACCAGTCTAAACTGGAACTCCTTGAAGGGGGCGCTTGGGGTTTTTGGCCCACAATAGAGGTGGGTCGCGCTGGAGGAATACCATCTGGTTAAGTGGGGAAATGTCAGAAAATTAACCATATGGATTCCTCCCAATAGTATCAGGACTAGGGGGTTCAGTTAGTTGGTCATGATTTACAGCTAATTGTCTAGTTCAATGCTATCATTAATGAGAAGGTTACCAATTGGTGCTCTTCATTTGGGTGGGTTGAGCCCTTTTGAAGTATTGGAGAATAATCCACAATAGTAATATTGCTCATAGGTCGACACTGGAAATTAATGCTGAGGATGTCAGCCAGTATTATTAATTTTTCTGGTTTGACGGAATCCTAATTCAACACCAAATGCCATATGTGATCCATTGTGAAATTTTCTGGCGGAAAGCCAATGTATTCATTATCAAACGTTTGATAATTATTTTGCTGCCCCAAATCTGAGTACCAGCAACGAATGTCAAGGATGCTCAAAGTTATGTATTAATAGGAGTTTATTTATATAACTGACCGACAAATTGTGCTGAGGATGGGTCAAAAGAATATATGGTGATCTAGACGAGCGGATTGGGAGGAATTTAATATCTTGGATAACTGAGATAGGTTAAAGTTCTGGCTTGGATGGCCGAGGGGTTTCCATAGGTTCAGTAGCTTATAGTAGAAATAGTTGTCATTCCCTCCAAATAAAGATCTCTCTTTCGCTAACCTTTATTTATTTGAAGTAGAAAGTGCCACTAAGATGGGTAGTGGTGGGACTGGAGATCCCCAAGGCAGGTGTGAGGTGATGCGCATGGAGTGGCTGACAATGCCTGCTCCCATACATCAACCCTACAAAAACCCCCAATGGATCCTAGCCAATGGCTACCAATGATGATGGGCTGATGGCCGTCAGCCATGAGGGTGGTGCAACACGGGAGTTCCATAGCCGCCCAGGATAGGGGATGAAATTGCTGGGGCACACCCAAGAGGGGCTGGCGATTGGTCATGAGGGAGAAGGAGCAAGGGGTTGGGCTGCCCAGGAAGGGGACTGAGGACCACCGGTGCACTCCCAAGAAGGGCCATAGGGCTAAGGCAAAGTCGTTGGTCTGCTGGGTTGATGGGTTGGACGTAATCTTGTAGAGGGTTGTTACGCCTATGAAGGAAAAGCAACAAAGGTCAGCCAGTCTTTATATTGGTTGTCCTGACACACTAGTGGAGCCCACTATTGTTAAAAAATGATCTTTGGACAAATCCTCTGACCCTTCATGGCAAAAATTACTTCGCATGACATCAAACAACTCCTGGTGTAAAGTCCTTTGCTCCACTAAATCTAAAAGGGGCTCGTTCACCCCCATCTGTGGTGTGTAGGTCGCCTGTACCTTTACCAGCTTTGGGTTAATTTCAGCCGTTATTGGTTATGGAATGATCTGTTCAAAAGTTGCTGTCCCATATGTGACACTTTCTCTCCTAAGACAAGACCTTGGGAATGATCTAAGGTTCCAATCGTGTACTCTATTCAACAGAACATTAGTATCATCATCCTGGTTGGAGTATTCTGCTCCTCTCTTTGTTAAAAAAAGCAAACAAAGTCCAAATTGCTTGTAACTTCTCTTATTATGTTTTCCGCAGATGATAATTAAACTTTGTCTCTTAGGCTTAACTCTGGTATCCTATTGTGTCTCTGACTCTTATTAGCTTTAAGGGTTAGTCGCTTCAGTGTTGTTTGAAGCCTTTAAATGAATTCTCATAAGCTCATCAGCTAATTCCTGCTGATAGCTTCCAGGCGGCATGTTCTTCTGGCCTGCTGAGATAATTGATAAAAGGGTTCGCAGAGCTGCCTCTCGTTCTTAGAGGGCTTTAAATGGGTCATCCCAATTACTTGTTGGTGACTCAACTGGTAAGCCAATGACACTGAGGCAACGACTGATCCCGCTCAACTTGTAGCTGAAGATTCCTTTCTTCAAAATCCCTCCTAAGGATCCATTCACTTTCTCAATGCTTCCATTAGAGGATGCAATGTAGGGAGTAGTGAATTTCTTAACTCCCAAAAGGTTCATCAGCTTTCTCACCACATCTGAGATGAAATCCTTCCTGTTGTCTGATAGTAGAACTTGAGGGCAAGTGTGCCTCATGATAACTTGATTGTACATAAAATGAGCGTTGAAGTTTTCAGTATATATCTTGACTTCAGATACCTCGACCCACTTAGTGAAGTAGTCTGTCACAACAAGGATAGACTTGTATCTTCTAAAGGCAGTTGGTAAGGGTCCCACTACGTCAATTGAGAAAATACTGAAGGTCAGTGTGGGGGCAATTGTCATAAACTCAAATCACTTCTCCAGCAGACAAAAAGTTGCACATGTTATGTCCCCATCTAAGGCGTGGTGCGCTTCTTTTGACATGAACTTCCAGTAGAGCCTCTCTTTCAGGTATGCCAGCGTTTTTTGGAATCAAATATGACCCACTTGCTTATGGGCCTCCATTACTAACATCATGCAGTTGCTAGGTCAGATATAGAGATACCAATTGTTTTGTATCTTCTTTTGTAAATTTCCATTAACAAATCAGGTTTCTTTGAACATCTCCTCAAGGCTCTATTAACTTTCTATGTTTCGTCCTGCCAGGCCTCTTCTGGTAGCCCAAGAAAGTCATAAAGGCAATATTTCTTTGTTGCTTAAAAATGAAACAATGGTAATTTTTACAAGCCATCTTTTATGGGGCGTTTATCTCCTGCAAAATGTATGATTTTAAAATTCATATTTTTGAAGGAGCATTGCCCAACAAACAAGGCATAAATCATGATCGTTCATATTTTTTACCAGCTGAGAAATGCATGATCTATGACTACCTTAGATGTACCCTGTACAAATAAGGACTAAAGTGTTTGACCTCTATGATAACCTCCAAGCACTCACACTCAATGACTTTATGGTTTTTCTCTGCTTTGGTAAAACTTTTATAGTACTTGATTTTGTAATCCACCTCATCTTCACCTAATTTTGCCAAAATCATTTTAAGTCCTACATAACAGGCATCAGTATAAAGGTAGAACGTTATGTTGAAGCACAGATAGGCCAATATTGGTGCCTCTACAAATTATGCATTTAGCTTTGTGAAGGGCTGCTCCTGTTATAGGACCCACTCAAACTTCATTTCCTTAGTGAGCAGATTTGTTAGGGCCACCAAGTCCGCATAATGGGGGACGAAATTCCAGTAGTATCCCACCATTCTGAGGTTACTTGGATATCCCTCATGCTCCTTGGTGGCTCCATTGCCACGATGGCCTTCACCTTCCAATATTAAGATCTGATCTTATTGGAGATGATTTCATTTCTAAGATATTCTATATACATCTTGAGAAAGATATACTTGCTTTATATCAACTCCAAATTATATGCTCTCAGCCAAGTAAAGACCTCCCAAAGGTGCTGCAGATGCTCTTGAAACGTTCATCTGAAACAGTGATGTCGTTGAGGTATATCAGCGCACTCAATAACTAGATATCGCCAAAAATCTAGTTTATTGCATGCTGGAAGGTAGCAGGGGCGTTGCAGAGCCCTTGTGGCATTTTATAAGCCCAAACAACCCATGGTTACTGATCAGTGAGCACTTCTCCTGATCCTCTGGCAAGAGCTCCATCTGTCTGTGGTTGCTGACCAGATCCACCGCCAAAAGATATGTCATGCTGCCCAGGTGCCAGAGCATCATCAATGCATAGTAGCGGGTACAAATCCTTCTTAGTTATCTCGTTTAAACGGAAATAATCCCTGACTACTCTATGGGTTTCATCCTTCTTGCGCACCAGCGCAAAGGAGATTCCCAAGGGCTCTTCAACGGTCTGATTAGCCCTGGCTCGGCTAGATGCTTCAGCCCTTGTGCAATAATTGCATCCTCTGCTTTTGAGCGGTGATAGGGTTTAGATTTAAAAGGTATAGCGAAATCACTATTCATTTTATGGACCTCACATTTTTAGGCCATAATCATTGGCCAGTACTTAAATATCTTTAAACTTGTCCAACAGCTCATTGAGCTCCTTCTGCTGTTTAGGTGTCACGTCCTCAAACCCAAGCTCGTCGAAATCCCCTACTGGATGGTATATTCAATCTCTTGGAAACTGATCAGTCAGGCCAGTGCAAAGACTTGTCCTTTTTGACCCGGATAAGGTGGGTGATGATGTTTCCAAATCCAATGTTTAATTCTCCAGAGTAGGTTGTGTCATAGGATCCTGGTAGTACTCTGGATCTTTGTTTAAAGATTACATTGCAGCTGTATACTTCCAATACAGTATCAGGCGGAATCTTTAAATTAATTGACATGGTTATTCTTCATTGATCCATCTGGTCAAATCTCTATAGTTTCACTAGATCTTAGTGGGAGTTTTCCTCTGCGATGACAGTAGGCAGTAGCTGCTTTACTTTCTTTCTCGATCAGGGCGTAACTTATGGTTTAAATAGATTGATCAAATTTAACTAAGCTTTTATACTGTTTCCGCAATTTGACATCCTTACCTTAAATGCCAATGGAAGTTGGTAGCTCATGATGCTCACAGCGTTTAATGTTAAATATTCGCTCTAAACTCCAAGATAAACTGTATCCCAATTAAGAAATCATAGTGGTCATTGTTAAAAGCTACTGCCAGTGCCATCAGGACCATGCGCATAAAGCGTAAGGGTAACGTGGAAAAGCTCCTAGAGTGCAGTTTATGTCAGGTTCTGCAGTGCAGTACTTTATATTATAATTGATATCAGGAATGAACTTCATTTTTTTCATGAGCTTAGATGAGATGATGCTGACTGGAGCCCCAGTTTCCAGTACTGTAAAAACGTGAACCTTCTGGATGATTATTTCCACTTTTGTTACACTCTTGTCAAAAGAGTATACAGTGGTCTTTACATCAGTAGCAAATTCCTCAAACTGTATAAGAGAAGTAGCACTTGTGGTAGCTTTGACAATATCCTCGCCATCTGGTGCCAAGTTCTTAAAGGTAGCCATAACTAACTGCTCTTTTTCTTCAACTGAATTGATGACCTGGGTAGGATGCTTTGCTTGGACCAAATAGGTATTGCTCAAATATACTTTTCAGTACCATAAACATTTAATCTGGCAGGAACAGTCAACGCACTAGATGACATCAACACGTGGTATCCTAAATTAGCCAAATTGTCATCTTTGTATTGATTTCATCCTCAGTATGGAGATCCACCCAGTCTACATCGTTGGGGATATCCTCTTTAGGGGGTGTTTCTTGTTTTAGTGGCAAGTAACAGACAAGGTCAGTAAAAGTGCCCAGGTTGATGACACATTGTAGGTCATTTCTCAACAAGGCAAGCGCTCAGTTAGTTCTGTTATTATTTCTTTGGTTTATCACCCTTGTCATTAACGACATAAACAGCTCTTTTCATTCGTTGAGGTGGTGTTGTGGGTCCCATTGCCTTTTACTTAACTTTATAAGTCTATTGTACATTGAGTAATGCTCCTTAAGCACCTTGAGGGACGTCGCGCTCTTAACATTGAGAGTCATATGCATCTTTAAGTTACTATGAATCTCTAATAAGCTCAATAAAGTGGTTTTTGTGGTAGGAAAATCCATAGTTCTGGTAGTCTAAAATTATTGAGCATTGAGATAGTAGTGAGAGGCATAATTTGCTACTGACTCATACTTGCCCAGTTTTCATCAGGAGGAACTCTTATTTCATGTTTTGGACGTCTTGTTCACTACCAAACTCTGAGAGAAGAATACTCTTTAATTGAGTCTAAGATAGTCCAGGTCATGGGCTTATGCTAACTATCTCCTGTGCCTCACTGCTCACATACCCTTGCACGTGGATAACCATTTGAAGATTATTGGCATCATTCAAACTGTTCTCATACATTTGGTGAAAACCTGAAATCATTCCTTCTCAAAGTGTGTACATGGACTTAAGGTACAACTGAAAGTGGAACTTTCTTCAATAGGATTAACGTGCATCATGGTCAGTTAAGTAGCAGTCCTTACAGGTTGTGTTACCTTCTGTTGAGTGACCCATATGGGTGCTTCTAATCAGGTTATTGGTTGAGTAGAGGTAGGTTCTGGTATAGTACGCATTTGTTCCTTCAAGTCCTCTTATACACTTATACATGGTAAATAGCATATTGTAATGCTGCTCCTTGCGTTCTCCATATTCATTAAAAGTGGTGGTGGTTTCAACATTCTCTTTTTCAAGGAATACAATTCTCTTCTTGAAATTCATAAGCGTAAACTCCTATTTTATAATAGGTGCTGGTCCTCTTAAAATAGGTAGTGAGTCAATTTGTGATATTCTGCTGGTCTCCTTAATATACTCAGGATCTTTGTGTAGATTGTGCACTTCTAACTACAGGGTAAAAACTCTTGACCAATTTTATCCTCTGCTTCACCAGGAGTTCAGAGGAATCCTCTCCTTGATATACTTCCATATCTGCCTCATCATCAAACTGATCATGAGAACTCTCATGATAGTCACTAGGGCCTAGTGATGCTACACCTGTAATGAGCACTATAGTTAGCTCACCAAACTCAGCTTGCTAAACATTTGAGGCTGAATCACTGCTCATGGGGTCTTTTCCTCACAGATTAGGCACCAGACAACCTTCACTAAGATCACAATCATCCTCATAGAGCAAATTTTCATCTGATGTTATCCCTTGTAGCATTAATCACTTAGATAAACTGTTCTCAACCATGGTGAAACTCTTGTAGACACTATTAGTCATATTCATTGTACGTTGGCCCTTAGGACTTAATGGAAATTCAACCTCTCCTTGGCAGCTCAGCTCCAAGGTATCCGCTATAGAGAGTGTCCTTATTTATACAGAGCAGATCTCAGACTGGTTGGTATATCATGTTATTTTGGTTAATCCCAGACTTGTTAATGACGATTAGCTCACTAAAACAACTGTAAGTGAAAATAAAGGATTAAAATGAGATTCTATGTAAAGATTCTTAGTTAAGATAAAAAGCAAAGTATTTTATACTTTGAGGGATAATTAAGATAAAAAATTAATAAATATTGTAAGATAATCGAGAATATGGGTTTGTTTATGGGGGATTTTCAAGAACCCTTAGTTATACACCTTCTGAATGCTGCTTCAGTGGCCTGAACCATTTGGGTAACTCCTGTAGCTGAGCTCTTTCTTGCAGTGGTTATCCCTGAACTTAAATGTTTAGTGGCCCATTTATCCCTCTCAGCTTCTGGGTTGTGGGCCAATATAACTTATGCTGAAATTGTTTTGTTACTATGTTTGATTATACCCTTATCAACTTCAGGATCAAGCAATGTTCTCCTATAATGCGCCTCACATCAGATTTTTGATTGACTCTCAAAATTTGGATGATTATCTGATTTGATAATATTCATATTCATGTCTTGAACACTCTGATAGGTGTAGTTTTGTTGGCTCATTATTATGTTATTGGCAGAATGCAAATTTTCTTTTACCCCTTGTAGGTATATATGAGGGGGATGTTTTTATTTGATTTTTGACTGCGTTGTCATCTTCATATATTGTATCTTCTGACTTATAGGGCAAAAATTATTTTGCATGATGTTATTCCGCTCTTGGTGAAAAGCCCCTTTGCTCAACCAGCCTAGTAAAGGGCTCATATGTTCCCATCAGTGGTGGGTAGGTCGCCTGTACCTCCACCAGCTTAAAGAGTAACTCCTGTCATTGCACTGGTCAATGAATGATCTGTGAACCAGTCGCGGCTTCATCCACAATAAGGGGCTATACCCCTGCTGACCTCAAGTTTTCCCAAGAGCAAAGCGTGGCTTTGGAAGATCTCACTATTTTTGTAAAGAGAATTAGGCTTCCAAGAGCAGTACTTTTAGGGGGATGCGGGTAAAAAACCCTAGCTGAATTACTAAAGCATTTAATTAGTAAATTGAGGGTAGGCACATGTCAAACCTCAAGTTTCCCTGGAAATGAAGGTTGACCTTTGTAAGGCTCTTCCATTTTCAGTAGAAAGTTTGGTTGTTTCCCAGGGCAGTATTTATTGGGCATCACCAGCAAAACCTTTGTGGCTAAATATTTGAAACAATTGAATATTAATTTAGGTCCAGACCCCTGCCAGCCCTCAAGTTTGCCCAAGAGAGAAGGTTAGAATTAAAATAAGCCTTTAGTTTCAAAAAAGAATTTATCTTCCATGGGTGGTATCTATTGATGTCTCCACCATGAAACATGTGTGGCCAAATTATCAATCCCCCCTTCAGTTGGGGTGTTGAAATTACCAAGAAGAGCTCTAATTGCATGTTTGGTGATGGCAAGTGGAGACCACCATACCCAAGGGTTCATTAACCAACTGTTTACCTTTTTTTAAAAAGATATTTTGATGACGTCAAGCCAAAGTAAGGCCTGGACCTAGCCACAATATTCATATGTATAGGACCCCTAAAAGCATCACAATTGACTGGGAACAAAAAGCTATATAAGTTTTTTGAAGAGAACGCTAATTGACAAGCTTCCAGAAGGTGTTCCCAACCCTTTATTGACTTCCAAAACTTTGTTTAGTTTAAATAAAAAACCCATTCCAAAGCACTAGATGAAAACTAACACATCAACTCAATTCCAATTGAGGGGAACCGAGGACTGATTTTATTATAATAGTTAGGAGCTTCCAAAGAAGTAGAAGTCCATCCAGCAGGGCTTTGAAAGGTACAAAAACAACAATTACATGCTGAAAGGGCAGGCACCCTACCTCAAGCAGATTAATAAGAAACGCCAAGCTGGGCCATAACCAAAACAAGTAATTAACTGTGATGAATTGCGTAAATCCATGGAAAACAGCCAGTGCAATCCGTTGCCACTATAAGAGTCCCACAAATCTTTTAAAATTCCACAAGTATAACAATATGTCAGTTGGTCATCTGATATGAGGAGTGTGTCTCAAACTCTTCAAAAAAAGTCTGATAAGAGAATAAGTGTAAACATCCTTGTACATTGCCAAACCCTTTAAAGATTATAAATTAATCCCAGAAACCTTTATAGCAAGGTAACCCATGAGGACAGCAAAAAAACATTGTGTAAGTAAATATAAAATGACTTTTAATAAAAAAGTAATAACAAACATTGAGATTAGTTAGACTAAAACTACTCTAAGGTCAATTGAAAAGATTGGCCTTGATCAACTTGCTGGGCTTAGACCCAAGTCTGATCAATAAAAAGAGACTACCATCGATTGTAATTCTACAACTCAAGTATGTGTGAACTCAAGACTTTATAACCAGCTCAATGTTACCATTTTTAGTAATAGTAAATTTTGAGAATAAATTAAATCCTCAAAGGGAAATTAAGCTTAACAAACTATGTCCAAAAAAAGGAAACAAGTAATCTTAAGCACTATTGATGTAGCATCTTGAACCCCATAACGCAATTTCTGGAGATTAATCTGGGCCAGCTTGGCCTCAACCCAGCATAGATCCATGGTATATCTGAAGCCATGGGGGCATCCAACTTAACCCTTTTGGAATTTCTTACTTCTTCAATGTCCCCATGATTTACTCCAGAAATATTGTCATGAGACATGAAATCTCAACTGCATCAATCAGATCGAAAAATTTCTATATAATAAACTATTGGTGCGTAATTGAATAGTCTAATTTTATATAACAAAGAGAGGTTTTATCAAGGTCCAAGTTGTAAGTGCTCATTAAGTTTCTAGAAAATTGCAGATGTCATGATTGATATTGGTCCAATCATGGAAATTAGGAGAATACAATCAAGCACTGTATCCATGCAATGGCTTCCTCCTATAAATGAGACTTTCACCATTAATAAGGCCACTTGATGAAAGAATTCCATTAAAGTACAGAAATAATTGTAGCAACTATAGTCCAACATCCCAATTCAGATTATACTGAAACTTACAACAGCTCTTTCCCCAAACTTGTGACATCTTGGGCAGTATCTAGATTAATCAGCCTTGACCAACCATCAGTTGAATCTAGAAAAAATGTCTATTTGGCAAGGTTTAATTTATTTCATTAGTGAGAACTCATCTGTTGAAAAATGTTGACTTTATTACTAATTTAAGAGCTGAAGTTGTATTATAATCACAGCTCTGCCATTAGATTTTTCACTAAAAGGTATTTCTTTGTAGCCAGCCCCTGGCTCCTATTAAAATCTTTTTAAATAATACAACTCCATCTCACAATTGCATTGGATGGTAGTTAATAATTTCTATCTCAAGATCTTGGTTGAATCTTGATGAAGCTTCAATTATACAAAATTCACCTAATTCTAGATAAAGGACTGCGTTTCTTTTTTTAGTACTAGATGGTCCAAGGACTGCGTTTCTTGATGAGTCTAATTAATTGTTTTATAAATCTAAAAGATAAAGACTGACCAGCCAACTGTTGACCTGTGCACATAGCGTGAAAAAGTACTTTTGTTACAAAAATGGAGCTCACTACAGGGGACTGTAAGAGCAAAATGATTATTTCTAATTCACAATGGATTAACCTCAGGAAGTAGAAAATGGCAAAAATAAACAATATGTCATTTTATATTATTCTTCCTACTTCTGATTTAATGCACTGGATGAAGTCATATTTCAAAATTCCCCTCATTTTGAAAGCTTTGAGACTTAAACGTTCACCATGGAGAAGCTGAGGCAGATTGAGGACTTATTACTTCAGGGATTCCAGCTCTTTGGCCATGAACAATCTGATCTAGCAACCGCTTTATTATTGTCAGTAGAATAAGGACCTGTTGATTCAGTAATAAAAAAGTTTTCAGTCTTTGAGACATAGCCAAATCTTACAGCAAGCTAATAGTCTATCCATATGGGGCAATATCTTGCAGGGTATCTCTAACCCCTTACAATACCCAGATTGCTCATATTTCGCCATCATTCCCTAATCAAGGAAGTGGATAACAAATTTTATCAAAACGTGGAAGAATTGTGGGACCTGAACAGGCAGCTCAAAACCAGATTCTAAGGTGTTTGCCACGTGGGTAATGATAAAATATGGTTTTATTGTCTAAATTTTGCAACGCTTGGATGAATTTATTAGTCAAATGAACTGGAATGTGTTTTTCATAGGATATAAAGCCATGGACAGCCGCGGATTCCCCTTGAATAGATTAAATGATGAAATGACTCAGAGAGGAGATCAAACGTAGCAATTTTACTCTGGAAGACACTACTTATCTGGATGAGGTGGTAGAGGCACTTAACAATACACTAACATGAAATGGTGGTGGCTGAACAGCATTTAAAAAGCAAAATTAAGTTTACCAACTACCTCCTAAATGAATTTGAAACAACTTAAAAACAACAAACAGGCATTCAAAAGAATATCAAAGAATTGAGAGAATCAGTCCAGACGCTCCAACAAGATAGTGAATAATTCCTTTAGTCAAAGAAGAGCTATAGTATTGTGTCCATGAGCTTCTTAACACATAGACTGCTCACAAGAGTGAATTGGAGGAGTTGCATGCTATTCTGTGTAACATGTGAAGAAGCCTCACAGAATTGCATAATTTAAAGCATTGCATGAATGAGCAGGGAGCCATACCGCTTGGGAACGACAAATTGCAGGTGAAATACAGTATGTTAGCTGTCAATACCCTCATCAAACCTTGCCTCATGCTCGTTCAGAGCTATCTAGTTAAAAAACTATGAAAGAAGAGGTTGCCCAAGAACCAATGCATCAAGCTACGCTTTCTGTACTGACATCATTGTTTTTTGCCTCCTTCCGTAAAGACCCCAGCTCACCAACAGAACCAGCCTCATGCTAGTAACCTAGGTCTTCAGGTTAATACTTCACTTATAATATACAAATCAGGAAGCTACTATTCATGATTCCACCTATTTAATGTTGGTTAACCTTCTTGTTAAGTTTTAAGCGCTTGTTACTTTTGACAATGGTATAAATAAATCTTCTGGTCTGTAACACGCTTTAGCTCTCCAGTTAACTGCACAAGTTCTTAACGGCTGCTTTGATTAAATTATGGAATTTAACTAAATATTGATAGATAGTAATAGTATGAAGACTACTACTTAGTAGAGCTTTTAAAAAACCAAGTTGAATGTTGAGTCCAATGCATAACAGGTGCTTGACCTTCCAATAAATTAAGGTACCTCTTAAACTGGTAAGTAAATCTTCCCTATTCTCTTCATGCAGAGTTAGGTGGATGTCTGATAGCAATGTACTGCAATTTGAAGGATATCAGATCCTTATCTATTGTCTTAAGAACTAACTATACAACCACAGTATAAAAGTCTTAAACTATAAAAGTAATTGTGCTATTTTAAATTTATTTTATTTACTTAAGGGTTTTTCTTTCCAATTACTATCACTTTTATTAATTTTTATTCGATTTAAAGAGCGTAATTTGATAATCAACACCAGGCGAGATAAGTATGAACAATAAGGTAAAGAGCTGGGTGAACGCGGTAAAGGACAGCGGACCCAGACCTGCACCGCCCAAAGGTACCAAGCGCACAGGTACAAATGAAAATCTAAGCAAAAATAAAAAACCTGAGGTTGCACATCCTGTGGGTTTTGTCAATTTCTTAGTAAAATATTGCAGCTACTTGGAAGTATCCCAATAACAACCACTGTCATCGGTGGAACATGGGATACTAGTTTTTCTGGGCGTAGAAACACTGACAATGTGAGAAAAGTTCAGCAAAGCCCAACAGAAATTTTTCCTGCATGTGATGTACCTTACAACCCAAACTATCCGCAGAGGTTGGGTAGACCTTATGTTCAAAACTGCAGAAGAAGTGAACAATGCAGCGAAGGTCAGAGTAATACTCAATCTTCCCAATGGACAGCAATTGGTCCTGACCAAATGCACCCATTGGACAGAATCCAAAGACATCTTCATCATTTTTGACTATCTTCCAACTACACTGGCGCGCACAGTAGTCAAAAGACATCTCTGAGAAGGCTTGGAAGCCTATGGAGAAATTAAAAAATTTGAAATGCAATGATTCCAGCTGATGCTGACCCTTAGCATGGGGAAGGCAATAGCAATAAGTTCACTGAATCAGAATTTAGTAGAGGATATTACAAAAATTCCCCACATCACATCCTTCACAATTGATGGGAAAAAAATCCCAGCTGTTCCATGCAACAGTGGAAAACGCACCCCCCATTTGCAACCACTGTCAGGCCTTTGGGCACAAGATTCATGCTTTCCCCATCAAAGAAGGCCTGAGAGAAATGGAATTCTGTGAGGAGGAAATGGGCAAAGATGACTCAGAGTACGCCAAAATCACAGATACTACACAAGCCTTCAACTGAAGAGAACACGGATAATATAATGATTGATCCTATTTCCCTGAAAGAACAGAAAAATGGCCAAACAAGCTCGCAAGCTGGCTGCAGCCAAGGCAAAAGCCTCAGCAGAATCAACCATATCGCCAGAGCAGATCCAGGAAGACATGGAGGAATTTGAGTCCATGAACCATACAGATCCTGCAGAAAATTATACACCCAATCTGACTGGTTCAAATTTGGTGGAACCTGATTTGGAAATGAATGCAGCAAAATTGGGGTTCAGTGCACCCCAGAAAATGTGGAAGTTAACCCAATCAGGAAGGAAAATCAACAATGGAATGTGCAAGAAAATAATGTGGCTAATAAAAATCCACAAGTGCACCGCAATGAAATTTTGAAACCAAGCAAAGCCAAGAGAGGAGCAAAAACTGTGGTGATAAAAGGGGCAGAATACACCTCAACTCCTACTCATGGTTATGCTCTATGCAGCAGAGGTGAAGTGGAGAGCAATGTGAGTGAGGGAGTAGGGCTGGGAGGCCCTGCTAACTGCTCCTGAGGCGCATCAGGCATCTCAGTAGAGATAGGGACGCTGAACATAGTGGGACTCAAGGCCTTAACATCCTAGGCCAAGAAGTTGAGTCTCCTACAAAACCCACCTGTGGATATCCTGGCGGTGCAGGAAACCCACTGTCCACAGGGATAGGAGGAGGCATGGAAAAAAATGCTCCTCCCAACAATAACGTTTTGGTTGCTCCACTGTGGGGTGATAGTATGCGCGAACCAAAACTTTATATTTATTAATAAAAAAACTATTCCTGGATGGCCGCGTACTCACCGTAACATTCTCATGGCACACCAAAGTGCACACAATCGCCAGTGTGTACGCCCCAAATGGTGCACAGGACCAAGGAGAATTTTTCACAGCCCTAACACAACTAAATCTACCAACAAACACTTTTGTCATGGGAGACATGAACTGCTGGATTAACCCAGAAATGGACAGATGGCCATATACAATGGAGATACCACAAGGGCAAGTGGAACTTTGAATACTAAAAGCCACCCTGGGACTATATGATCCTCTGCCAAAAAGGCAAACCCTGCTACAAAACATGACACGCCCACATGTACACAATGGTACACTTGTCTCTATGTCGAGGATAGACCTAAAACTTGCACCAATAATTTTCTGTCACAAATTCAAAATTTAAAGTGAGAAAATCAAATTTTCTGACCATTGGCTTGTTTTGGTGTCCTATGAACTGGCAGAACCAAGTACCCAAGCACCCAGATGGTGCAGAATATTCCCAGAAAGTTTAGCTTACTTGGAATTTCAATCCTGGATGGAGGTCTTTATCCTCAACCCAGGATTTTCAAATACCCTTTTGCTCAGACCCACTAACCACATGGGAAAACTTCAATAAATCAACAACCTAAAAAATTAAACATACATCGTCTAGAAGACACAGGGCAGTTTCAGCCATTATCAAACACAGATTGGCTGATATTGACCATATAGAAAACAAAGTACTAAGAATGGGATACAGCCACAGATGGGGTTGTAAATGGGCAGAGGTTTCTGCTTGACTAAACACCCTGATCCATGAACACTAACACTGAGTTGGAGTCCAATATAAAGGCAAAAACATAAGAGATGGAGAAACTTGCTTGAGCTACTTTTTTCAACAATTCTACGCCAAGAAAAATATGATAGCTTGTACACAGGTCTGTTGACCAGACAAATCCATAGCAGAAACACCCAAAGAAGTTGTGACTGAAGTACACAGGTTTTACATGAAATTGTATAAATCTGAGCTGGTCAAAACAGGAAAAATCAAAAAATTCCTTAGAAGTGCACATATTGACACCGCGGTTCAAAATAACAATTTTTATTTTATTTATTTGAGGCAAGCCAACTGGGGGATGGACATTACCAAAATAGAGAAAGAAAGTATTGACATGAAACCTGAGCAGGGTCAACTCTGTCATAGAAAGTTTTTTCACCTCCAGATCGGGACTCGTATTTTTCTGATTACATCATGGGTAAGGTTTTCGTGTTACTATACCTACTAACCGCCAATAGTTTCCTTCAGCTGGCACCCCAATTGATGTGCAAAGGGTGGGAATCGAACCCGCAACCTTCAGGTTGGTAGCTGTATGCCCTACCGACTCACCTTCCACCCCCTTCAAAATAACAATTTAATTAATCTAATTTTGCGTCAGGAATTATGGGAAGTAGTATGCAGTGCACCAAGAGGGAAATGCCCTGAACCTGATGGGATTCCCTATAAATTTTATAAAAATATTTTACTAACATCTCTAACATTCTTCTAGCTTCAATGAACAAGTGTATTATGGAAACATGCCTCCTACCTAAAGGCAAAGAAGCATACATGGTCACATTATTCAAGAAAGGAGACAGATTAGACCTATCCAACTGGCGCCCAATTTCCCTAACCAATACAGATACAGAAATTTTCACAAAAATTATGGCTAAACGACTAGGAGAAGTTGCAACTGATGCAATAACCCATCACAATATGGATTTGTCCCAAGAAGATCCATATGGGATAACATCCACACAGTTGCAAATGTCTGCCAGTCCAAAACCTATGGAGCACTTGTCTTTTTAGACCAACAAAAGGCATATGACAAGGTGAACTGGACCTATCTTGTAGCCTGCTTTCAAAAATTCAAGCTTCCAAATAGATTCATAAACTGGGTAATGTTGTTTACAGAGTCTGCAACCATGGCTGTGCGGGGAGCAGGCTTCTTAACCAACCCAGTTATTTCACAGAGAGGACTAAAACAAGGAGACCCCTTAATCCCTATACTCTACAACTTTAGCTTGGACCCTCTAATCTGAAATACAAACACACTACTCAAAGGAATCAACGTCAAGGGATAACTACCAGTCAAAATGATGGCCATAGCTGATGATTGCGTGGTGGGCATATCCAACAATCAAGCCGCTTGCAGAATTGAGAAAATAATTCAAGATTATTCAGCCATAAGTAACGCATCACTTAACACTGAGAAAACGGAAATTATACTCCTGGGAAAATATCAGACCCAGTGGTTGCCCTCTACACAGGGCCAACAAGCTAGTACAACATCAAGGCTCCTGACCAGACATAGGAGGTGAAAATTAGCAACAAAATCACTAAAACTTCCATTCATCACCAAGCCAACAGCTGGCCCTGTTCATCACTTGGGAGTATGGTTGGAAGCAGGAGGATACGCTAAATCCATGATGGAAAATCAATTATTAGACAAAATAACAAAACGCATTGCCTCCTTACATGGACACCAAACAGGTCTAACAGGAAGGGTCATGGTAGCCAACTCGATGATTCTATCAATCATATGGTTCATGGCCATGCAATCGCTTTCTCACCATCTTTCTTCAGCACAGTCCACGCCCTATTACAAGGATGGCTATGGTCCAACCACAACCCCCCTGTACGCCTTGAAACCCTATTTCGCTCTAGAAGAAATGAAGGTATGGGGCTTACTAATTACGTAGACAAGCAACCCATATACTGGGATCCTGAATAGCTCAGGTGACTAGTCCAGATCTTCCAGATACACACTGGGCCAGAACAGCAAGATATAACTTCACACGTGCACTACAATTAAGAAACACATATCACCTGAACACATTAATCAAGTATCTTGCATCCCATCCCACAGCTGCAGGACCACATGGCACTCCTGCACACTTCAAACGAATACTCCTAGCCATGAGAAGAGCGACATGGCAGATTCATATAAATGATTAAACAAGTCACTGAGGATGCCCAAGGCTAACTCACAGACAAGAGATCAATGATCAAATAGTCACAGACAATATAATAATCAAAAGCCCAAATACCATAGCCATGATAGTTTACCTGGACCATATGGACATACCCTACAACCTGGAGACCCAAAGAAGAGTATGGAGATACACACATCACCCTCTACTCCAACCCAGGATAAGAGCACATGTATGGAGGTGTATGAGGAGAGTATACCAAACAGCTGAATGGTCAAATGCCACTCATACCTCATGTGCAATATGTGGTCAGTATGGAAGCCTAGCCCACCGTTTAGAACAATGCCCAACATCAGTGGCGGTATGGAAAGAGGCCATGCGCCTTTTCCGCCAAGAAAACGGGCATCCATACAGCCTAGCAAGGAACATGTTCGCTATAAACATGGACTCTCCTATCCATCCCTCTCTCACGGCGCTAATAGTAGCAATAGCACTATGGACGATACATACAATGGTACTGGAATCGTTCACAGGAGCAGCGCCAACAATCCAAGAAGCCATTCATCGCTTCCACAGCCATATATTGAAACATTTCCAAGCATGGCTGTTTGGACATATGACCCCCCATAACAGAAGGACAATCAACACATGGTTCCCCATATGGTTCCTAAAAGTTGGTCCTTTCCTTCACACATTCTGCATCTAAGAATAAGCCAGCATAACTCCCCTTCCTACCGTCCTAATCTTGGTGATCCTGGAGACAACAAGAGGGGCTTTGAACCCTCTGGGGTGTCTTTAATTATCAAATTTCATTAGTTTTCTCACTATATTGGAAGTGCTTGCCCCCTGGTAGACCTTTATCAAATAAATAAATTTTATTTACTCAAAGTTTAGGAATTTATAGGGGATCCGGTGACCAGCATTTCTGCTGACGCTTCACTGAGAATTGGCAGCTGTTGCTGATGGATTAGCCCTCTTAGGACGCACACATGAGGACCAACCTCACTTGCCTAGTTGGATTGCACAGCCAATAAGAGTCGGGACCTCTTCATTTTTTGAATTATGAAGGTTTCCCTACAATCTTTGATTAACTTTTGAGGAGTACATTCTTTGGGCTAGAAGTCTCCTTAAGTAAAGGGACCTTTACTCATCAACTGTAGACTATAAAACCTAAAGGTTTAAAACGTGAGTTTCTTTCAAAAAAGAGGCGTTGAGGCTTCAGCAACTAGAAATAGTTCCTGAGTCAATCAAAGACAAAACTTAATTAGCTGCTATGATTAAACCACCAATTATCTAATCAGCAAACCAACCATAAAGTAGATACCTTTGTTACCAATCATCCATTAATGAAATATGACTAATACAGTTGTTCATCACCCAGCGGATTAACAAATATTCATTTGTAATAATTCTCCAAATAATAGTTATCATTAAAAATGATACCTCACACACCCGCTAGAGGATATAATTCTCTTTGGGCAAACAGATATATGTAATCTAATCAGCTGGGTAATAAGGGCATATCAAAATCCCAACACTTCCTAAGTTTGAAAAGCACAGAAATGTGAGGTTGTTTTTATAAAAATTTCAGGATGAATTTTCATTGAGCTAACGCCCTTTTTAAAGACACTAGTGTGATTAAATTTCAAGATGATAGAGTTGAGATCGAATCATGCTCTACTTACATGAGGAACTTTGGACCTTTGCTGATGTGGAAAATGCATTTTTATGATAAAATGGAAGTCCCAAATGCATGGCACTCAGAAGGTTGGATATATGAGCATTCAGTTCAAGAAGAAAAAAAAATATTACTGAGTTTGCAAGCTAATTTTACCATGAGGCTTAGGTATTGCTGGTTATTAAAGCCGTGGTGGACTTTAACATCAGGATTTCTCTAAAAAATGCCACTATGAATATTGAAATTGCATCGCTCCTTGCTTCTGGCGCTCATGAAATAATTAGATACGCCATCCATTATTTGATACCTGAAGAGGTGCAAAGTTACATTTGGAACACCCAATATGGAAGTGCAAACCAGTTAATCCTTAAAGTTAATGAAAGCCAAGGTATTAAAGAGGCTTTCCTCCATAACAAGGAACCTTCAGCAATTGCTGCAACCTAGATGGGATAAATTATTGGATTCATGTATAAGGGACATTATAAAGCCTCTTGTCCTAAATGACGCCCTGGGATGAACGTTGTGACCTCTCAAGGGGACGAATTCCAGTCAAAAGAACCTTGGCTATACAAGGGGAGCTCTAATGCTGGGTTTTATCCAGTTTTATCCCAAAATTAGGAGGAAAGCATGAGTCATCTTCACACTTCATAAACTGATCAAAACATTCTCACAGTGTCAGCCATTACCAGGAGTCAATGAGCAGCCAAGGAACAAGAGGGAAAAGAAGTTGTTTCAAAGACTTATGCCACTCATATTGCTTAGCACAATTAATTTAATGATACTGAGGAGCCTCCACCCTTACTCCTTTAAAGTGAGCCAAAGTCACCTTATTAATTGAGAACTTGGATACCCACTTTCCCAACATAGGAGAACAGATTAATATAATGATTAGTCAAGTCAATACTCCTTTTATACTTGCAATAAACATGGATTCACATTACTCTTCTAAATTGTACTTAAAATAGTTTTCATAAACAAAGTTCAGGCGCGAGCCATTTTCAACTGTGGCGCTCCTATGAATGTATTATCCAGTTTTTACAAAACAATTAAGAATATCCCCTGATTGGCCCACTAGCAGCAATAAAGAACGGCTGGACCTATGAGTACTACAAGCAAAGGAGCATATAGTGCGTTACCAATGAGGCTCAGCTCCTTGAAGGTTAGTGACCCTGCTATAATGCTTCTAATGATAACTAACCATTTCTTGTTGGCACTGGTTTATTGTCATATGGTGCTGTTTAACTATGAGGACATCATTATTACTATCCTAGGTCAAACATTACCCTTTCATTACTTGAGAGATAATCAATATTCTTTAATTTGCAGAAATAACTTTACAAATGTGGTTATTAATGACGGTTTGTTTCTTATATGTTACCAATAAGTTGTTCATAAAAGATTTCCCCACTTGACGCCATTCTTAAAGATAACAGTAACCCCCTTAAACCCTTGAAGAATTTTTTATCTACCCCTGAAGAGCAGCGTGTGGTGTCTATTTGGATGGCCTTAGAGCTAACTGAAGGGTTGCTAGTAGAAGTTTACTCACCTTGAAAAGATTTGAGGGCTGAACCTTTACTGCTTCTGGAATAATCTCAGCTGGTTACCAAGAGATTTGTGTATTACTTGCTAACCTAATTGCCTTTAAAATGATCTTTAAGAGAGGGAAGAAGATCGCATTTGTGCCCCTTACTCCACTGGAAGAAACTTGGGAAGCGCATGAGTTTAAAAATATGATAGTTTGCTTTACCAGAGCTGCATCTACCAAATTGTGCAGTCATTTCCTGAAAGAAATTCAATGTACTAAATGAGGGTCATAAAAACCAAGAAATGGTCCTCATATGAAAATCCCTATACAAAAACATTTGCAAGTTTTCATGAGAGATGAAAATGACCTTGGATGCTGTGTGGGGATCCAGTATCACATTAACACTATGGATGTAATGCCATTTGATTGCAGCCAATACAGAGAAGTAAGGCCATCAATAAGGTGGTGAAAAAGATAGAGAAGTTTAAATGACAGGTGATGGCATGCCCTCGCACAGCCCATGGGCCAGTCTAGTATTCTTATTTATGAATGAAAGATAGCTCCAAAAGAGTCACTATTGATTACTGACATTTGACTAGTATAACAAAAATTCTGATTCTTATATTTTACCTTAAATATATGACGCTCTGGACCAATTAGGAGAAGCGATATATTATAACACTTTAGACCTCATCAGAAGATATTGCTAAATTACCTGGCTCTTGAAAACTAGGAAAAAGGTGCAATTATTACCTCTATAGGGTTTTTTTCAACCAACTCAAATACCCCAGGGACTGTGCAAACTGACAGCCACCTTCCAGAGGGTGATGGAAAATATCATGGGGGATTTTAAGATGAGTTGTAATTAGGTTACCTTGACAATATAACTGTATTCTTAAAATGTTTACCTAACATCTTACGCACCTGGAAAAGGTCTTTTGGAGGTTGCCCTGATCACAGTAAAAAGATAAAGCTAGCAAATGTTACATTTTTAAGTCCCAGATGTAACACCTTGGGCACATTGTTGACACTTGAGGAATATAGCCACAATCTTAAAAACTCAATGCCATCTACTGCATGAAAGAACCTGAAAGTAAGCGAGATATTCAAGTATTTCTTGGAATGGGCAGATATTAATGCCAATAATATACCAGGATTCTAACAGACCGCCAAGCCTTTATTAAATCTACTTCAAGGAGGGTGCATCTTCCAGTGGTCACAAGAATGTGAAGACCCCTCAATAAGGTGCAGAAAGCCTTAACTGAAGCCCCATTCTGGGTTTTAACTTCAATCAGCCTTTTAAAATGCAACCTTATGCATCTCTCATGGTTATAGGAGCTGTACTCTCTCAGATAGGGGATTACAGGCAGAGCATCCAGTAGCCTTCTGAAGCCATGTCTTAGACAAGAATGAACGCAATTACATGGTACTGAGCAAGAATGCTTACCTGTTATATATGCTTGTAAAAAATTTTGAGTTTACATACACAATATGAAGTTCAAGATTGTCACTGACCATGATTCCTTAAAATGGCTATATAATCTTAAGGAACCCAAAGGTCAGTTAGCACATTGGGTCTTAAATTACAGGCTTATGACTGTGAAATAGTTCATCTCTAAAACCTACCCATCAGAACGCTGGTAGACTTTTTTGAAAGCCAGTTGTAGAAGTACTCGCCCTTTTGCATTACCTCTCAAAAAGATGGAAGCAAAAATTATGCTAATGGAAAGTCTGCTATTTGTTGCACGCTAGATTGCTTAATGAAAGGCACTGAAATCTGGGATAGTCAATTGTATAAAATTGGGGAGAATGGCTGAAGACTATACCCCCCACCTTCAGCTCATCTGTAAATAATCATGCAAGCTCATCGCACAGTGGGCCATGAGAGTCTGCTAAAGGCCTTAAAGGTAATTCAATAAACATACTATTAGTGTTCTTAAGACATGACATTTAAGATGTCCTAGCAAAATTTTACAAATGTCAAGTTCATCTGCTTTATAAACCCACAACTACTTACAAACTGCTAAGCCTAAATGGGCATGACACACTGTGTCTATCAATGTTCTAGGACCCTTCTTGACTAACGTTATTAACTACAAATAAATTATAGTAGCAATCAATCATCTTACTAAGTAGGTTGAGGCTCAGCATCACCTTATTTTGGAGCTATATTGACCGCAAAGTTTATAAAGGAACAGGTAACACATAGGCGTGGTTGTCTGCAAGTTATCCTTATGGACAATTTCACTAATTTCACCTCCTAAGTCATTTCCAAGCTAGATGAGCTGATGATTGTCCACAGAGTTATCACCATCCCATATCATCCAGAGACTAATAGAATGGCGGAATGTATTAAATAAACCCTAGTACAATCTCTTTGTAAGTTTACTGATAATTTACTATCTCAATGGGCCATATATGTTACACAACTGCTTTTGCTTACAATATCTGTTATTAGGAGAGGTACAGGATACTCACCTTTCCAGCTTTTGTAAAATCAATAACTTACATTACTGCCTTGGGTTGGGACCATCTAGTACTAAAAAAAAATAACTTACATTACTGCTATTGTTACATTCCAGCATTTCCAATAATGATTGTCAGTAATAATGGATAATTCATACAAATATGATCGAGATTCAAATAGACCTATATTGCAATGTGGTCAAGGGATTCTACTGATTCAATAAGTATTAAGACCAATTCAAATAATGGACTCCTAAATGGGCAATCAAAATCTCAAACTTTGGATAAATCTACTAATTCAACTAACAAAGACGCCAATTCAGCTGATGAATATCTTGTCATTCAGAGATCTTAATATTCTACCACTTTGGCCAAGAATGATTAATTATGAAAACCCCCTTGCATTCCGCTGCACTGACTAAGAGGTCTCCATACCTGACTCAATCCTAATTCTCAGAAAAGCTTACCCTAAGCAAACCTGAATATCACACTAGCCTATATGTATCTACAAATAAAACTAATAAAGATACATTTAGATTGCCTAAATTTTTACCAGAGATTAACTTGCCTCTTTTTACAAAGATTTTTTCTATTACATGAACAGAGATTTCCTCTAAAAAGTTCTTTTAACAAGAGAAAATTTGCCTAGGAAACACTATCACTAAGAGACTCCGCTGGAGCTTCTTTCATCTAATAATCAAACAGCCTTTGAAGACCCCGACTTTCAAAGAGATCAACAAATCCCTAAAACCTGGTGCTTTCTGTTAGGTTCTTCCAAAGCTCCTGGTTAAGACCTAACTTTCATATGACTAACTCCAGCAAGGACAGAACTTCTAATATGGAGGATAACATGAGTTTGACCCGTTGGTTTGCTATTAGTAATCAAGATATGAATTTACTTCAACTGTGAGAACTTGCGTTCTGAACAACCATGACCCTATCTCAGCTCCAAATGATTCAACCTATCAAATTAAGGTTCCCAATGTCGCTCAGACAATAAAAGTGCTATTAGACGAATTTATGAACCCTGATGGGAGAACTAGTTATAGCAGCTCTACCTGGACTTTTTAAATGTGCCAATTTTATTCCTTGGCTGAGCTTACAAACAATAAAGTAAAAGTGACCTAAATAGAATTGTACCTCCAGCAATTTGTTCATCCTGCCTTACACCATCTCATTCAGTTGCTCGCACTCCAACATATGGAAATGCAGTGGCATCTAGGGTTGGTCCACCAGGTTCCCTCCCAACTCCTTAAATTATATGATGCCGCCTTTAATTTTTGTCAAGATAATCAGGAGGCCATTTTGAACAAACGCCAGGAGATTAATGACATCCAACGCCACTTGGCTCATATTGACACTGGGCTTGTCCAATATCATAAAAACAATTTCTACCAATGGATGGCCCAATTAACTACATCATGGGCCAAAGTGTGGGACGTGCCCTATATATGATTCTCAGCCAAATTGGTGAAGATCACAAAGTGACTGATTTCCAAATTGCCAATTTATATTTCCCAGATCTAGCAGTTGAGCAAACAACTCACTTTGACGTTGACTCCAGAAATTACTGTTCAACATGGGACTCCCAGCAAAACATGTCCTAGTAGAAGAGAAGGAGATCAAGGGCCCCTGGACCTGGAGGCCCCTGAGGTCCTCCTGGAATCTCCCCATCTTCTGAGCCCTCCTTTAATGAAGACCACGAAGCACAAATTAAGGCCCTAGAACAACAACTAATAATAATGGACCGTGGAACTGAGATGAATGCTAAGGAGGAACGTCTTAATGCTGATTTAACCTTTACCAATTTGTAAACTTTTTATGCAAGAATGACTAGCATCTGATCCAACCTGATAAACTCAAAAATCAAGCTATTGTCACATCAAGTGGATAATTGTCTGGCTCCAAACAATTGAATCTAAACAGGATATTCTTTATATGCAATAGGTCCATCAGTCTGATGAGATGAAAATCTACACCTACATTTAGATTCTAAGGCCCCCATAAAAATGTCATTGACTGCTATACTGCTCTCCTAATGACATGGACAAAATGTGCCATTTTTTAATAAAGCTATCCCACATACTAATATAGGTACCATAGAGCCCACTGACTCTGAATTCCCGCTTTCTCCTGCTATATTTATCCTCTTTGAGCTGATCAAATATTCAAAACTATCTTTAAGGAGAAGATTATATCTGGGGCTGAGATTATTTAGTAATACCTCTTTTTATATGATGGCGCAAAAGTAGGCTATCAACGGGCAGAAATGCCAACATATACAAACCTGTCTGTATGGAAAAGCCTGAGAAAGTATTTTGCTATATTTCAAGACATGCACCACGTGGGCAGCCATCAAAGAGGCTCTTATCAAGGAATTTGAAAGTAATATATCCCTTTCTAACCATAATCAGGCCTTCATGTAAATCCGCCCAAGATGAGGGGAAACTATCATTGAATTTGTCAAACAATTCTATCATAAATCCCAGGAACTGGCTTCATGCAATTGAGTTATCATTGATGATGTCATTGCGGCTGTTCTCTCCGCCTTCCACACAGTACCATTCTGGTACTCTACTTCCAGAATGTCAATAAAATGTTTAAGTCTATTTTTGAAATTAAGGAATCTATAATAGATATGCTAAGACATAGGCACTCCAAGCTCCAAATAAAGGGAAACGTCCACATATCTATGCAGTAAGACGTTTTCAGAGATCAAGACCACGCTGTGACCTATTCTCTTAATGTGGGATTCTTGGCCACCAAGAGGAATCCTGCAGGAATAAAAAAGCTGGTGAGTTGGAAAAAGCGTTTTCAGCTTAGGGTGTGAGGCACCTCTGCTGATGACACCATGCCTCACCTCAATCTACTATAGCTCCACACTAAATGTTACGTTCTAGAGAAACCTGAGGAATTGGACTTTCCAGACTCTATGATCTTAAAAAGCTAAACTTCCTCTTACTCTGCCCTTTATGGACCTCTTTCTTCAGGAATTTAAATTACTCAATTTCCCATTTTGGCATTAAAGTTATTCGAGTAGAGGTTGTCATTCACAAGGTGAAGATCTTGGCCATCATTAACACCAGCTCTCCCATTAAAGTCATTTGCTCTAAGTTTTTCAAACAGATAAAGGATGCGCAAGATCAGAATCAAACTCTAGACTACCAGAATGGCGGACCTCAATGGACTCACTCTCTATGAGCATTCTCATCCCTAACTCTTCAATTTAGCTCTCTGGTTGTAACAGCTCCAGCCATTGTGTTAAAAAATGATGGTTACATTTTCCTACTTATTGGCACCCAGTTCCTGGTTGAATTCAATATTCAAATAAGTGAAAAGATTTATACTTTTCTATTTTAGAATTCCGTATCCCCCTGGTTTTGAGAGACATTCCTATAAAGAGGGAAGAGAAACTCCCAATGTTGCTTACTGGAACACCTGGACCACATTGAACGGCTAGAAAATTGGGTAATTGGACCAAAAACCAAGTTGATGCCTACCAATGCTGAAGTTACATAAGGGATGCCTGTGTATACGCCTGGCCATGTAATCATATCGCCTAAATAGCAGATTCTAGTGGACACTGGGCTCCAAATTTCCATACCGCTGGACCAATTATTGGAAATTTAGGTGGAGAGTAATAAAGCCATCTGAGAGCCCCTTACCTGTCCTGGAGTGCTGGATACCGCTTACTGGGGCCTTATGACTGTCTTAATGGCCTTCTTTGCTGATTGTCTAATGAAGATAATTTGAAACAGACCCATTGCATATGTACAAGTGCTGCCAATTGATCAAATTTACTCTGTGCAAAGATGCGGAGACTTGCAAGTCTTAAGAAAGATGAAAATGCTACTATAGACTGAGTCAAAGTAGATATTGGTAAACTCTTACCAGAAAACAACAATAACAGGCTGACGCTCCAATCAAATAATACGCTGATAAGATTTCCACTAGGCCAGAAGATTTTGGAATGATGAAGGAGGTGCAACATTGAGTGCTTACCATCGAAGCCCCTCCAATCCATGCCAACCCTATTGTAAATCTAAGGTCAAGTAAGTCCAGATCACAAGTTGTTTAAGACAGCTTTTGGACGCTAGACTGCTAAAAACATCCCAGAGTCCCTGGGCCTTGCCGTTGCTACTTGTGAGGAAGAAAGATGGGGGCATCAGGTGGTAATGTATTACCACCAGCTGAGTGCCATTAATTGTAAAGATAACTACCTGCTAGCTATAATTGATACCTCCTTATGATTTTTATCCAGATCCCAGTCTTACTCAGCAATGGATCTCGCCAGTGGGTACTGGCAAATAGAGTTTGTGCCAGACGACTAGGAAATATGTGCGCTTATATCAAGTGAAGGGTTATTCAAACCCATTTGCATGCCTCAGGGGCTGTCAACGGCTGGCCACTTTCTCAGCAAGTGATGTACTGCCTGCTAGGGGATCTGAAGATGTCGTGTGTAATGGTCTACCAAGATGATGTAACTGTGTTCTCTCACACTTTCAATCATCATCTGGCCCACCTGAAGGAAGTGTTTAAGTGGCTGCATTATGCTGCACTGAAATTGAAGCTCACCAAATGTAATTTCTTCCAGACCAGAATGGAATTCTCAGATATAAGGTTAACCAGGAAGAAATTTCGCCTTCTCACAACAAAGCGGTTGCTATTGAGAAGATGACCCAACCAAACAGTTTGCGTGACATTCAGGTTTTCCTCAGGATAGTTGAGTACTACAAAAAATCCATACCACATTTTGCTGAGCTCTCTGAGCTATTGACCTATCTTCTCCATAAAGAGGTTCCTTTCCTATGGGAAGATTCCCAAAAGCAGACCTTTATTTTCTTATGGAAAGCCCTGAATACGGCCCCCATCCTGGAACATCCTGAGTTCAATAAACCTTTTATTATATTTATTAACGCTAGTTATGTGACTGTAAGGGCCATTTTGGCCAAACTTGATTTAAGTCTAGTTGATCACCCCATAGCTTACCAGTAAGACTTTAACCTGAGCAAAACAAAATTACAGCATGGTAGAATGTGAGTGTCTAGCCTGTCGTTGGCTATCAAACATTTTATCCTTTTCTGTAAAGGAAATATTTTACTATAGTGACAGACCATGCCTCTCTAAGTTGGTTACAAAAGATGAAAGACCTTGATGAACGGTTGGCCAGATGGGTCCTTAAACTCCAGAACTATGATTACCCAATAGTTTGCCACGTGTAAATGGTAAAAGCAATACCAACAGGTTGTACTGCTTATCTATACTAGCCCTTTATGATTCTGAGGAAGCCTGGATCTACAAACTCATTGCAAAACTGGAAGAGTGGAGCCAGGAACTGTCAACAACTGAGCAACGTTTGAAGCAAATGGCTGATCAGACTCAAGTTGAAAACGGATTGTTGTATGAGCATGTCAGGACCACTTGGCTATCATATGTCAACCATCTGCTTGGACAAAGTCTGCCCTGGAGGCTCATGTAGCCGTGGGGCATGGCACAGTAAAGAAAACCAACTGATGGCTGAGAGACCTCTGTTACTGAGAAGAAATGATTGAGACTGTCCAGGACGTTATTGACTCTTGCTTCACTTGTGCTAATTAGAAGCCACACAATCTGATATACCAGCATCAAGTCATGGGTCTGACAGCCCCATTTACCACAGTTAGTATCGATGTTATTGAACCCTTGCCTATGGCAATGTATGGCCACCGTTTCATCTTTCTCACTAGTTGATCACTTTACAAAATGGGTTGAGGCCATCCCCGTTGCCTCCCCAAATGCCAAAGTGACTGCATCCATTTTGCTGAATCAGGCCTTAATCCACCACAGTAGTCCTAAGGTGTTGCTATCTGATAATGGTACCAATTTTATTTCCGGTGTGACTTCCAAGCTTAATTTTCTGATGGACACCTACCATTCTTTGATGACCCCTTATCACCTGTCAACCACCAGAGCTGTAGAGTGAACAAGTAGTTCCTTAGTTGCCATCCTTTACAAGATGGCTTCCTCCAATCCTTCAAGATGGAACAAATACTTACCGGACACTTTACTAGTGTATTGCATCAGTTATTATTAGATCATCCAAATGTCACCTTTCTGAGCCCTATATTGATAAAAACCAATTATGCCCTTGAGCATATACCCCATACTGGAAACTTCTATGCCATAAACCACAGATCTAGCTATGCAAAGGTGGCAGACAAATTTTTTAGGTTACAAGCGTTAGCTACTAAATCCATGAGTACCGTTGAACAATGGTAAGCTAACCATTAGACACCCAGAGACCAGTTCTACCCAAATTTTAATTAGAGAACTCATCCTGTTCTACCATCACCAGCATGGGGGATGAATTCATAAGCTTGACACTCTGTTATCAAGCCCATATTGAGTGATCTACTGCTGATGACCTGAATATCCAATTGCCTCTATAAAATTGGGTTTATTGTGAACAGGATACATGCCAGATTCCACCAAAATATGTCACTCCTCGGCAAGACCTTGAAGGGGTCACTGTCAGAATGATGGGAGTTATAAAAATGCTAGTGAGATTCAAATTTGACCTGAATTGCAACACAGTCAAGGGAGCTCCACCGATTTGATGAGTATCAAGATCTATGCAAACAATGAACCCTTAGAAGGGGAATCAAAATCCTGAACCTTGGATGAATCCGCTGATTCAACTAATATAGATGCCAATCCATCTGGTGAAGATTTTGCCATTTGGAGGTCTCTAAATTCTGTCATCTTGGTTAAGAAGGGCCAACTATAAAAAAACCCTTACATTCTGCTGCACCAATTAAGAGTTTCCATACCCAACTTGATCCCTATTCTCACACTTAGTTTAACCTAAGCAATCCCAAATACCTCACAGGCCTATAAATATCACCAAATTTTAACCAAAATACCTTCATATTGCCAAGTTATTTATACTGTAGATTATTTTACCTGTTTTACAGAGATTTTGCCTGATCCATTAACAGAGATTGCCTATACGAAGTCTTTCCACTGAGAGATATTTTCCTTTGGGAACATTATCCCCAAGTGACTCCGCTGCAGCTGCTTTTGACTAATAATTGAACAGCCTCCGAAGTCCCTGACCTTTAGAGAGATCAATGAATTCCTGAGATTATATTTGGCCATCTGAATAATTTGATTAACTGGTAGAATCCAAATTAAGATTCAGACTGAGGCTTATAGATTAGCCCTGATGAAAAAAATCCGTCACAAGGAGAGGGTACGCATAGATTCACAGTGGTGAGATTTTTGGTTGGCAATTGGGTTGCTTACCGTGATACTTATGGATTTGGTAGGATGCATAAGTTTGTACCAAATGGAGAAAACCTTACATTATACTTGACAAGTTGGTGCCAAAGCCTACACTAGTTGAAGCTTGATTGACCGATGAATAATTAACCCTGTTTATGCCAAGTTTCTATGACCCTAATATAAGCCTAACAACTGTACCAACATAGATTGGGTGATAGATAAAGTTAAAGGGTATAAGTGTTGGATAATCGTTGGCTTGGTTACTTGGTTGATAATTGGAGTCCTAATAAAACTATCATCCATTATTAAATTTTTCCATAAAATGGATTGCACTGTAGTAAGCCCAGTAACTTCTAATTCAAACCACTTTTTTGCAAGCCAACCTACTTCCACAATTGCATTGTACAAAGGTTGGTAATCATCATGGGATCTCAGTGAAATCTTGGATGAAGTGATTCACCTATAAGTATTGTTCACCCAATTCTAGATAAAGTATTGTGTTTCTTGCCTAGTCTAACCAGCTGTTTTACAGGTTTAGTATTTAAGACTTGGGTTGTCAAACCGCTGACCTGCACACATAATGTGGAGAGGTACTTGTGCTATACCATCTAACCCATACTCACAATTAGTAAATAACCAAAATATAAAGTTATTGATGCCAAGGGATGATATTGGTGGAGAAATGATAACTGTAGGGAACTGAATTCAAATTTTGATAGCTTTAATGTCATGTAATCCCTAAGTCTGACCTTTTGGCATTCTCAACCTATGCAAGAAACCATTACAGCGTGATCAGATTGAAAATTTAGCTACTTAGATTACCTTAAGGTAGAGTGTTTAAGGTGATATCTTTGGAAGGAAATCTATGCACTTCCAAGCTAAGAGCTGAACTTGAGATTCATGCCTTCCTTTAAACCAGTAATTTCCAAAGTGGTTTATATGTTCTCTGAGGTGTATGGAACCGTTGAGGGGGCTTGTGGCAGATTAGAATATAATTTGGGGGGTCCATATGGACATATTGGGAATCACTGTTTACTGTTTTAAAACAAAAAATTATTTTTGATAGATTTACCATAAGTATCAAGATGCCTTATCTATACTTATTTTTATGTCACCAATCAAGATCATAAAAGCAAACTTGAAATTTTACTAACATGCAGTTGCATAGAGTTATTCAACAAGAGTCCATCAGCAAAATAAGGTGATAAGAGGGGTCCACCGACCTATTTAAGTTTGGGAACCACTGCTTTGGACCATCTATCATTATGACAGCCACAGTAACAAGCTAAACTTGTATAATTTTGGGGTATTTAGATTAAAAAGACTTGCCTCAAGTGTTAAAGTAATGTTTTCCAAGAAAAGTACCTTTTAAGCGATTCATGTTTATAAGTGAATAGATTTTATGAGGAGTTATCAATTATAAGGCACCATAGACTTATCAACCTTCCACATCAACCTAATACATGGTATGGATTATATTTTAATCAAAGTTATGGTATCATAAACTTTTATACCCTCATTATATAATTCTCAAGCGGACATCATTCCAACTCACCAAAGTTACCACCGCCTTTGGAACCTGGGGCAAACTTTTCAACTGGGGAGAACTAAATATAGGGTATTGAGATCTGGACAAATAAGTGAAGTTGGAATCGCATACTTATTTTATCTAACCGCCTTCTGATCGATACTGCCTCCATAAATTAAGAATAGCTTTACAATATAGATATACTTGATTGGTGACCTGTAATTACTTGGAGCCACTGGAGAGCATAGCGTTAGTAGGATATCATTCTCAAGTAGGTTTTACTTAATGGCAGATATTCAAACTGCACAAATGGCAGGTTTAGAATATTGTTAGTTGGGGAGGGTATAGCGCCCCATCTTTGCAACTTTTTGATCTGATATCAACCTTGTCTTCTCCTCAGGTCTAGGATTGAGCAAGGGTGAAAGTAAACCGCATCGTCATAAACCTCGGGTTAAAACTTGCTTGCATTTATATCTTCTACAACCCTTAACCTTTTAGTTAGATAGGTCAGGGTGTGAATGGCATCGTAAGAGGCTGGCCTTCGATCGATATTATTTTATAAAGGCTTCTGGTAAGGCTACATTGGTTTAGATCTCCAAATCAGAATATCCCCATCTGGTAGTTTAGAGTTGTAAATGATAATTAAGCAAGTTTAACCTTCGCCTGCAACCGACTATTTAACCAACCACCTTTAATTGAAATTATCAACGCCTTGGTTGTGGCGACCGTCCATTTGGGGCAGGTTGGAAGGGAAACGGGAGCTGAGCTTGACGACGTGAAGGTGGCCATCCCTACCGCCCAAAACCAGGGTATCGGTGCCGATAGATTTCAGGCAGGTGAAAGCACTTTGGCCCCTGGGATAGGTGCCTTGGACTTGGGACCAGCCGGCGGTCAGTGGCGAGTAAAGGAAGATGGGGATGGTTAGGGAAGGCCTTGGGTTCACACACCAAACCCCAAACACGCTTAATAACCCTGAACGTAGGGAACCGGGTTGGAATGGGGTTTTGGTTACGGCCCGCGTTTCAGGGTCAAAGGCGGCAAGCGGCAGGGATGTGAAGTCAATGGAGCCAGGGTAGCAGGGGATGGGCTGGCAGGACAGCAAAACAAGCGCCCGGTTCCCAGGAACTTTTCCCGGAATGGGGGCAGCCATAACGTGATAAAGCGTGGTGGAAGAGGCCAGCGCCAAATTCGACGCTCTAGCCCTAAACTTCAGAAACATGTTGTCTTCCGAGGCGGTTGTCAGTGTCGTCAAAGTAAGGAGTGACGTCTGAACCAATTCAAACCGTCGACTGGATGGCGCATTGGCGGTGGCAATCGACTGCAGCTGGTAACTTACTACCACACCTGATCGGCTTGCAACGATAACCGTTGTAAGTGGGATGAACGAAAAGCCAAGGATCGCGTTTCGAGCCTCTGATACTAGAGTTGCAACTATCTCCGGCCTGTTCTGCGCTAAACCCAGGTCTGGTGGGATGAGCCAGAGGCAAACTGACCCATCCGAGGCCCCAGTAATCAACAGGGAGGTGGGTTCGTCTGATAAAATGGCCCTAAACGCCAAAAGCGCAGTGATGGCCGTGGAAGTTCCCGACGGTTTGTATAGCAGTTCGCCCGAATCCAAGCTATACAGGTGTGGGCCGGAGTCCTGGCGCAGATAAGTACCTACCGCCATCCAAGCCCCGGATGGGTCAACCGATATTGCGCTTGGTGAGATGGCCAGGTCCAAAAACCTCCCCGTATGGAAGGGCCGGTGTAGATCCCAGCTCAACGCTTGGATACCAACTGGCCTTCTGGCCACGGCCACGGCCCTTCCCGCTCCATTGGCCTCGATCGAAAGCAGATAATCACAAAACTTTACATCAACGCGGGCGTGAGTGAATTTGGGCTGGGTTGAAAGTTCACGTTCAACCTCCTGGCAGTGGAACGCTAACCATTTCCAGCCCCTTCGGAAAGTATGGCACAGGTCCAAAACTTTAAAGTCCGCGGGATACCAACCGCCCAGCCGCCGGGCGTAAAGTTTCTCTTGGCAGAACAAACTGGCCCAGCGTTTAGAAACTTGGATGGCGCTTTGCATGTCCGATATCGTCAAGTGCGAGCATATGGTTTCCAACACTTCGGGGAGGTCGGCCGAACTATCGACAACATCGAAGCGGGGCCGATTCGAAGACCCGTTATCGGCTTTTAGGTTTGGAATCAAAGCACTTTTTGAAAACCCTCCTCCCACAGGATCCAGATGTTTTTGGACAAGGTATAGATCGTATGGGGTCATTCGAGCCCATAAGTTGGTCCAGCTTGAAGTGAGGTTAACCAATCTGCTCTGCTATCCAAACTATAACTTTACAGCTTAATTGTATAAAAGATCGGCCGAAGCGTAACCGAAGTCAAGCTCAGCCTCTAGACATAAGTGCTTGACTAGTACTAGATGGATAGGGGATCAAAACCCCAAAATGAGAATTTATTCTAAACTGGGCACGGCCAATATACGCTCACAACTAACACGCATGAACCGGGTTGAAATATTATAAGCCATACATGCCTCCCCGTAAAATGAGTTGGGTTTTAGATGAAGCGCCGATTTTATAAAAAATGAAAAAATCAAATCTGCTTTAAACCATGAACCAAATCTCACCCCGCCAAAAATAAGCAACATTCCGAGCGTGAACTGAACCAGCCCTTAAAAGCACCTCTAAGCTGTCAGATAAGCTTTAAACATCAACCAGATCATAGGTTAAAACCAAACGCAAATTCATCTTTAACTTTTAAATCCGACTTTGAGAACCAAAAAAATCAAATCAACCCCAAATAGCCTACGTGGGCCAATAAAAAGTTTTATGGCCATTTAACCCTTACAAGGCTTCCTTCAACGGGGGACTGAGCTGTAGGATACTGGTAACTAGGAACTCGATATCCAAAGCTTTTAAACTGGCCATCCCGGTAAATTGAACCGGTGGTGATATTATGGGGTAACCAACAGTTGAACAGTTTCTGAAAGCCCAGCCTTAAACTTTTTTCAACGTTTATTTTAACTTCATATAACGGCTATTTGATTATTTCTCAGATATTGGAGATAAACCATATCGTTTGTAAAAATATTAAGGTGCCCGTCCTCAGGTCGGCCTACCTCACAATATATTAACTAGGGATATTGTCTGAGCTTTGCTACAGGATTATTTTATTTAGCGCTCTAATATTATTAGGGCTTAGCTGGATAGTATCAACTAGACTTTAACAATCGATGTTAATTATAATCCATTATCTTTAACTCATCCCTTATCGTCGTTATATAGTCTAGCAGTTAACTTATAGCAATATTGAAATTAATAGATACTATGATATATCCATTAGATAGTTTGGTAAGAACTATCAACCTTCCTCCTAGAAATAAATTTTGATTTTTCATCTCAACTTTTTCACCAATAAACTCTTTTTATAACGTGAGATTCTTCCCTCGATGGGGAGGTTTTTAGGTTGGCAGAAAAATCTAATAACTAAACGTAATGCGGACGAGGCTGCTAATGCATCTGAGGATCATCCCTCAACCCCTGGAATGAACTGAGTCCAAACCCAACCATACTGGCAAAGTTGCGGGCAACTCGCCAGCCACATGGAATTGATCAACCCCTTTTATAGATACAGGCAACCCAAGGAATTTACCATTTGGTTATGACATCACCCAAAATGTTTTTGATAGGTGCCAATCAAAGCGATTTATCAAATGGAGATGATGAAGCTGCCACCGAAGGCTATGAATTCCAACTCCTTTTATACAATTGGGGCAAAATAATTTGCTATTGGCTGATGATAAGGAAGTGCCAAACCTAGATTTCCCCGATAGAAGCAATCAACTTTGCCATCATAATATTACCTGAAGCTATAACCCCCCCAATTTTGAAACCATGAAACCATGATACATGACATGTCAAAGCAGCACCATTAACCAAACCTGAAGCTGATACATATATCACTATATTAACATAGCAATAGCCCAAGGTGGAACTACAGCCCTCAACCTGAAAGTGATCACTGAGCAGAGGGCTCCTGAACATCTATGTCCAGGGATAATCACCATGAGATCAAGCTTACCAATACAGGGATTAAGTAAAATAGATGCCACAACCAAAGCAGAAGCCAGATAGCTCACTAGGGGATCATGAAGGCCCCATTATTGCTTCACCAATTTATAATTTATTTTACAATTTACATTCATTTTATATCTTGAACTTTTACAGGCAGTATAAAAAACTTCAAATTTACTTTAATAGGAAACCTTTCTACTGAATCCCAATTTATCCCTTTTGTTTCAATTTAATTAGTTTAAGTGATCTGATTCCAAGTAACCAGTCTGGGATCACCATTTTTTCAGAATACAGTAACCAAGCTGTGCTTGCTCTAGAAGGACAGGTCACTTGTTTGTGCAGATACCTTGGAGCCTTGCTGCTAAGGGAGATTAGAGTAGGATTCCATTGTGTCCAGAGATGTCCAACATAGAAGGGAACAAGTCAGAGAGTGTCCACAAGGGTTCTGCCTTAGTGAACAGTTTCAGTAAGAATTTGATGCTATAGTAGGTAACATCAGCAAAGAATTCTTACAGTGAGGATGATAGTGACCCTTCAGAAGGTTGCCTGGTGTCTAACCTTTGTGGAACAGAACCCCTAACCAGCTAATCAGCCTCACAGGTAAAGCAAGATAGGGTCAACGAGCTGACTCTATGCCTCATAAACTTTACCAACCTAAATTATTAAATATCTATAGGATGACCTTTTGTCAAAAATCTTAGGGGCTTCGCTGCTCATTCACAAATATTAACCCCTAAAAGGGATAACTGCACAGGTTCAAAGTTGTGCAATCCTCATGTTGTCTGATGATATATATGATTGAAAATAGTATGAAGACTAATATCTGTAGTTGAATTGATCACTAGTGTTAGGTCCAATGCCTGACTGGTATTCCTCCTCAAAATACTCTAGATGGCCTCAGTAGGGATTTATTCCCTTATCTTCCTAACCTGATCCATGCTCAGATCCTCATTTACAGCCTTTCCTTTGGTGACACATAGTCAGCACCAGTTCCTATATTAGCTCAGCTTCTCTCCTCAGGATCCTCAATACTTACTCTTTATTATATTAAAGAGTTCCCAATTAAGGCACACAACAATAGTTTCCTTGAAGATGAATATAACTAACAATGAACTCTGCTTAAGTATGTTTTTTATTAAGTTAATTCTCAGGAAAATTTATAGAGGGAATTTGGTACCCAACCCTCAGTTGTTGCCTCAGTGATGAAATGGCAGCCATTGCCTTTGAATCACCCATCCTCATCTCAGCAGTGATGGTCTTCCCCACTTTGGTTAAGATTCTGTCATAAGACATCCTTGAGACCTAAAATGGAAAGAGCCAGAAAATGTATCCCTAATATTTTCCTCTCAATCCAAGTGAACAAACCATATTTGGAAAGTTACCTGCTTAGGTAATGGGACTTGTTACCCATTAAGGCAGGTTGTAAACCAACTGATTGATTTGCTAGTTGCAGGTGGCATCACTCACCTCACAACTTGCTCATTAAATTCCCAATTGGTCAGTGAAGAAACCTGATTGATCCCAATTGGTACACCTGTTAGTTAATCATCAATCAACTATCAGATGCCCCCACTTCATTGGCAACTCTGCCCAATGAGATCTTAATCATTTACCTGGATCAATCCCCAAAGGATCCAAACCAGGTGAATTATCTAAAATCCCTTGAAGTATTGTTAACTCAAAATTGGGATCAACCAATACCCAATTCACTTGCTATAGGAAATTGTCCCCTAGTGACCCCTGGTAGTCTTGATGGCTGGAAATGTGGGCAAAAATCCCAACGCCTTTGCTCCAGATATAGTGATGAGATTGTAAGATACTTTTAAAATTATGATTATACAATAATAAATCTTGGATATAATTAGAATTAGGATTAAAATAATAGAGCATATATAAGTATGATGGCTTTACTTTTTCTCTCCCACAGTTTCATTAGTAAATTAAACACCTATCCCAAACTTGTTATAAGCAAATACCTCAGCATTGGTGTTCTTTGTGGCTGTTACATATAAATGTTGTTAGGCTTCTCACAAAAGGCAATATACCAGGTGATGCCAATTACTCCTTGCCAGGATGAAAAGGCCGATTTACATTAAGAAAACTCCTATAGTAGCGCCAATCCAATTCTTGGACTGCCTAGTATTTTGCATAATGCAAAGGATTATACTCTTGTGAATAGAAATCCCTCAACTATACCTCCAAAATGGCAAAATTACTTCAAGTAATTCCCCAATACTGTTGCCCATTTTTCTAAATTTCCAGAAAAACTGACAGCTTTTACTTTGCAACGTAGAGTAACTATAATTTAATTTCTAAGAAGTGTTGAAACTATATATCCAATTCCCCACTCATTTATGTTGTTTCCCCAATATCCATTCCAATTTTTATAGAAACTTGCTTGCAACCAAGTGCCATACCTTCAAGGATGGAGCGTGCCCCAATTTGTTAAATTACAAAAAATAATAAAAATTAAATTGGGGATCAGCCAATCATGGTATGCCCATCACCTTTCCCAATCTCAGTATAACAACAATTTGTGAACTGAACCTCCACTCCCATGTGCAAACCCAGGAAGCTGCAACATGAGAAGTTGAACAAATCCATGAACTGCAGTATCCAAGAACAGCATATAACTCCCCAAACCCCATCCCTATTTAAAACCCAATGTCCTTACTTGTGAGGGTACTGGATGTTAGGTTTTTTATTTAATTCTAAAGGCTGAGCCCTTCAAAGGTTACACAATTATTTGTTACTAGTAGCTTCAGACAAGTCTTCTAGAATACTTATGAGTCTCTAGGGCAATCTCTTGGTTGCGTAGCTAACCCAAGGAAAATCTCTGTTATTTTTAAACAGGGAATCACCAGTATTAGCTAGGCAAAACTTTGGACAAAAACTAAGACCAATTTTTTGGTTTTAGGTTTACTTATAGAATTTCTCTTAAGGTTTAGGGCTATAGGGAATATAGAAAGTTTTAGGGCAAATTGAGGAATGCAAAGGATTTGTTGGGGACCAATCAGTCTTGCTTTTTTGACAGATTTAGGCAACCTCCATCTGGCAAGATCTTTAGCAATTGCTTAGCGGATTCAGGAGGAGTTCAAGCCTTTGATGGCTCATTTTGAAATTCATCCCTTGTGGCAATTTTGGCAGGTTATACTCACAACGTTGGTTCCTTGAATTTATTGCAAAACATCTATTAGTTGAGGTACATTTGATTTATCATGATTCCCATCAATACCAACATTGCCCCCCCTCAAGATCATAAAGAGGGACAAAAATTTAGAGGAATCTGGGGTGAACTCGATTTTTAATGGATCATGATTGGACAGAAGCAATGGAATACTCTAATTACAACCAATAGATCAAATGATATGGTCCAGACCATATGATAATAAGTTTATGGACTCAGCCCCTTAGCTGGTGGTAGTAGAACAATACCAGATCCCCCAGTTGGTATTCAGGCAAAATTAATTTTGAGCATTGCTTCGTTCTGCCTTTTATTTACTGATAATCCACATGGACTTGGCAGCTAAAGCTTGCAGCTAAAATAATTCATCTGCCAGCTTTCACATAGTAAGCTCAGTTGTTTCAGTGGGTGGATGTCTCTAGTATGGGTTGTACATTTGAGGGTAGGACCAGTTCTGAAAGTATAGATCTCTAAATGGTGATACCTAAATAATCTGTTAATAACTCACATGATATGCCAAGTGTACTGCCAGAAGTTATTCATTCCACCTGGATAGGTCAGATTGAGCCATCTTGTGAAGGATGGCGATTAGAGTCCCATTTGCTTGTTCCACTGCTTCATTGGTTTCAGAATAAAGTGAACATGAAGAATTGGTAAGTGCTCATCAATGCGTTGAGGTTGATGATTTTTTTGTAATACAAAGTTAGTGCCATTATCATACAGCAGCACTATTGGGCTACCATGGAAGCTGAAGACTTGTTTAAGTAGGAAGAATGAAGCCACTAAAGAGGTGATCTAGTAACAGAGATAACCTCAACCCATTTTAGTGAAATGATCAACCACCAGTATGATATACCGGTGACCATAATCGCTCTAAGTAGTAGTAGACTGACTACATCAAAGCTAATGGTAGCAAAGGGGGCAATAGGGCCCTCAACTTGATGTTGATATGGCGGATTGGGAGGTTTATGCCAAGCACAGGTAAGACAAGAATCGATAATATCTTGAATCAACTCAATCATCCTTTCACAATAGCACCAATCTCACAGCCACTGATGGGGTTTTAACAGCATCATATATTACAGTTGAATTCCATCCATAATATTCTTCATTCTAGAGGAAGGTGGAAATAAGGAAACCTAGAGGGTTCAACCTGTTTGTAAAAAATATCCTCTATATGGTCTGCTCAGTCAATTCTGCTAGTCATTGCTGCACCGTGGGGTTATCTTAACTCCATTCCTCTGGTTTACCAAAATGTCAATAAAGCCAACCTTCTTCAGAGGCATTAAGAGTCATTATAGGTAGGCGTTACAAGCTGTTAGCGTTTTGGTGGATTATTACTCTTGATGAATGATGGTAAAGTTGTAACTTTGAAGTTTGAGACTCAGCGGTCAGACATTCATTAGATCCTTCATTTTCTGTAGGCACCATAGGGAGGCAATATCTGTGATCACTGTAAAATGATTTCCATATAGGAAAGGGTGGAAGTGTTTAATAGCATGAGAGACTACTATTCTTTCACGCTCAATGATGCTATAGTTCCTTTCTTCCCAAGTTAGAGTCGTTTACTGAAGTATATATAGGGTGATCAACTAGTTTTGCATTAAGTTGCGCCAAGATGGCCCCAACAGATACTTCTTTAGCATTAATAAAAAAGATAAATGGTTTGTTAAATTCAAAATGGATTAGCATTTGCGCAGTTATAAAGGAGATCCTTTTGACGTCAAAATCTTGGTGAGTTTCTTCCAATTGGAATAAAACCTTCTTGTGGAGTAGATACATTAATGATTCTGCGTACTCAGCAAAGTGAGAGATGAACTTCCTTTAAAAACTTGCCATCCCAAGGAAAACTTGAATATCACATAAGCTAAAGGGCCATGTCATGTTCTTAATTGCGACCACTTCTTCAGGCAATGGCAAAATCCATTCCTGGGTAACTTTATGGCCATGTAATTCCATAGCCATTTGGAAAAACTGGAATTTGGCAGGTATCAACTTCAGCTGACACTGAGTGAAGTTGGTTAAATACCTCTTTAAAATGAGCGAAATATTTATCAAAGGTGTGAAAGTATACAGTCACATCATCAAGTTATTTTAACACATAGTACATATTCAATTCCCCTAATAGGCCATCTATCGCCCTTTGGAAAGTGGCCAGGGCGTTACATAGACCTTGTGTCATCTTCATAAGTTCAAATTAACCCTAATTTACTATGAGTGAACTTTTCCACTGAGCCTCTGCTGCAAGATCGATCCTCCCATAGCTACTAGCAAGTTCCGCGACCAAAAGAATTGGGATCCAGCCAGGAGGCTTAAGGAGTCATCAATATAAAATAGCGTATATCTATTAGCATAAGAGAGCTCAGCTGGCAGTAGTCCATTACTACCATATGGCCCCCATTCTTTTTGCGTATAAGCAGAAAGGGCGAGGCCCATGAAATTTGGGAAGGCTTGAGTAATACAGCGTCTAGTAATTGCTTTAATTCCTTCACCACCTAAGCTTCTTCAAACTACACTTTTTTGTAAGATTGAGTGTGGAATGGAAGGAGTCACTAATAAGCACTCTATTATAATCCCCTTTCCTAATGCCAAAGTCATCAGAACCTTTCAAAAATAGTCTAGCATATTCATCAATCAGCGCATCCTCATGCCACTGCTGATTGGAGGATAGGATGTCACCTATTTGCACTTTGACATGACCTATAGTGGTGTCCTTGTCAATCCTTAGGTTGTGCAAATTCCCGCACCCACAAATGGATTCAACTTGATCCACTTGTAGAATTCAGAAATAAAAGAAAAGTTATTGTCAGATTATTTCATTAGGTTTCTCTGTGAAATTGGTCATCAATATGGTTAAGAGCCCCTGATAGGAAGGTCCAACAACCCTATGTTGGCGAGAGGCTCACATATGGCCAGATTAGGTTTTCCACTAATCTCTAACAAATGATCTGACAGAATTATGAATTGGATTCCAGTTTCCACCAGTATTAGTGACTTTGGGTGTATAATGACCTAGCTTTTGGAGTATACAGCCATTCTCTCCTGAGCTTCAGCACTAGGAGAGGCAATTTCATTTTTGGACCACAACTTAGTATTCTATCCTCTCAGATAAGTTTGGCTTTTACAGGAAACAACTCCTAGTTTTCATTTTTTTCTTTAGGAGTGTCTTTAACTATTAAGAGAATACGATACCCCATAGTATAGAAGTACAATTTATTATGACTAATTTTGGTATCAAACTCAATAAATAATTGGGAGTTTTTACAGAAGGTTGTAACTGTCATTCTCCAATACATATGCTGGGGCCGTTACCACCAGGGATCCAAGCCAAAGAAGCAAGGCGGAATAAGCACCAAGGGAGCGAGTATACTGGGGCCTTCCATTTCATAGTCCATGGTGTTGGTTTGATATGGCACAACTTTTGTTTTTGTCGCCAGATGAGAGGAGATGATATTATACTGTGCCCCAGTATAAACTATAGCTAGGATCTTCAACTTGTGAACAACTACTCTAACATGGGTAACCTCAGTGCAAAAATGGGGGGTTGAGTATATAAGATTACCTAGAGAAGTAGTTCAGAAGGTGCAAAGTAGGGGTAAGTTGGACTATTAAAAAAATTAGGGGCAACGACCTCCACCTTGGCAGGTGGGGATAGAGAACCACCATCATTTTGGGAAGCATCAGCGGAAGGAGAAGGAAATGAAGGGTCATCAGCAGAGGGTGTCAGGGATTGGTACTACTTTATCCAATTTTGTGATAGCAAGCCGTGAACTTACTCATTCTGAGCAAAGGTCTTTTATAACAAAGGGGCAGTGCGTACCATGTAGAGAATGTCGAGGGCAATTGGGCGGTTTAACCCTAAAGAAGGAAGGATTTCTTTAATCACTCCCATTCCTGTTAATGCCAGTACACCTGCTATGTTTGGACGTGGAAGTAATGGAAGAGGGAATTGTTCAAGTATAGGTGTTTCTGCACTTATGATTATAGGTTTATGATATAAATGGTTAGACTGTATAGCTTGTTTACAATACAATATATGGAACTATTATAATGAAAATTTATAATTAAAGGATTTAACGTGATAATATTTTATTGACCGCAAAAACTAACCATATGAATATCCTAGCTTTATTCTAGTTCAACTTCCTGGACTTACCTAAGCTTAATTGATTTTTAAAAGGAGCACTACATTTATTTTGAGCTTATGAGATTGCACCTTGTATATGACTTTGAAAGCAGAGGGAATCATCTCAATTACATTGAAAATTTGTTTTGGTGCGATTAAACGACTCAATATCATTGTAATTATGATAATTTAAGCGATTAATCAAACAAGACACATTACAATTATGGTTTGATATGCAAATAATCGATCTAACTTCAGCACAAATCCTCTTGATCTGATGAATAATATTTGAAATCTCAGGAAAAACATTAATGTCAGGCTTTACCCTGACATCATCCCCCACCAGGGCTGAATCTACCTGCAAGGCCTTCTTCTTCCATTTCTTTAACAGATTGCCTGCATTCTTTAAGTTATCCTCAGGCTCCCAAGTGCTCTCTTCTGCAGGATATCCAGCTACTTGACCAGGAACTGTATTGTCCCACAATGCTTACGTCTGCCAATGGTAGCCTCTACCTCATACTCTGGATATAGACTAACAATCAGAGGGGGCAGCGCTTTTAACTTTCTGATGAGGTAAGGAACTACCATCCTTCTTGTACAAGAGTGATCGATGAAAAACATCATGAATTTTCCATTCTTCAGTTAGAGCAACTCGGTAGGCAATCTTCCCAATGACCTCAGTTACTTTATATTATCCTACACGCCAATTGGCTAATTTCCAGAATGGTACATCCAAAGGAACATTGCGAGCACCCAAATAAACCTCACTCCCAACTTCTAACGTCTTCCCAGGAACTCTTTTTTTATATGAAAATTCTTGTAGCTCTGAACTGCTTGAGTTAAAAATGTTAGATACAATGCATGGGTCTGATGAATATCCTTCAGGAATTTTTTTCCTGATGGATTGTTCACTTCAATAGTTGGCAGTAATTCCCAACTCACGTCATAGCCATACTTAGCCTTAAATGGTGACATTATAATGGAGGCATGGTCAATGTTGTTATAACAAAACTGGGCCATTGGTAACATCTCAACCCAAGTATCCGGTCAGCACTCACGTAACATCTCAAGTACTGCTTCAGCACCTTATTAACCAACTCAGTTTGTCCATCTGTTTGGGGTTGTTATGCAGTAGACAGTCATCCATTAATTCCAAGATCTGACATAACCTGCTTCCAAAAGCGTGAAGTGAACTTTGGGCATCTGTCAGGATAACCTCCTTAGGTGTTCCGTGATGTAAGAAGACCTTCTTTATAAATAGCAAGGCCATCTCTTTGGCTGTGACATTGGTGGTTGTAGGAATGAAGTGAGCCATTTTTGTGAAACGGTCAACTACTACCAAAACCGAATTATACCCCTGAGACTGGGGTAGCTCAACAATTAAATCTAGTGTAATTGATTCCCAAGGCTTATGAGAAAACTTCAATGGTTCCAACTGGCCTTCAGTATGGCCCCTCCTAGCCTTATTACGCCCACAAATCTCACATCCAGTCAGATACTTACTAACATTATTAACCAGCCCAGGCTAGCAGTAAGTTCTCTGGAGGAGAGTTACCATCTTATTTCATCTAGGATGCCCAGCCATTCCTGAGTCATGGTATTCATGTGATATTTCCAATCCTCATGACCCTTTAGGCACATACAGGCATTTCCAACAGACTAATGCCCTTTAAGAGAATTCCTTGAGGTAACATCCACTATTAAAATTATGACTCAAGTCAGCCTTCACACCTTGCTTGAATGCATCTTCTTTCTGGGCCTCAAAATATTATCCTTCCATCCCACCAAAATCATGTGAGAGAGCTGATACACTGGGTTCCGTGTTTTTGGTAAACCTGTGTGTTATATTCTGTGATCTCACCCTTCTGCAGGCATCAAATCAGGGCGACGACTTAGGGAATCTGGGACCACATTCCCTTCCCAGGCTTTTATCCAATTTCTAGGTCATAATCACAATAAAAGAGCTCATCTAGATTGCCGCTGATTTAGCTGGCGCGGAGTAAAGAAGTATGTCAGGTTCTTATGGCCATTAATGATCTTCACGGGGTGTTTTGCCCCACACAAGTACCATCACCAGTGTTTAAGGGTCTGAAAGATTTCCAGCATTCCTTTGTCATAGATAGAGTGGTTACATTCTGCGGTGAAAAACTTTTTGGAATAGTAGGCTATGGGATGAAGCCTACTATCATCCCCCATATGCAATAAAAACCCCCCAAGTGCATATACAGAAGCGTCATTCTCACCCACAAAGGCTTATCATAGTTGGGCTTGGACAATGCTGGTGCAGAAACAAAGGCAGACTTTAATTCAGAAAAATATTTTCTGCTGCTTGGGATCATTTATAAGGAACAATTTCTGATGTGAGCTGGGCCAAGGTTAATGCAATAGAATAAAAGTCTAAGATAATTTCCCTGAAAAAGTTTGCCAAACCCAAGAAACTGCGAACTTTCTTCCAGCTATTAGGTGTAAGCCAAGATTTGATAGCATCCAATTTTCTAGATGCCATGGTAAACCCATTCCTTACCACAACATAACCAAGAATTCAACTTTTCCTGAGCAAACTCACACTTTAAAAGCTTGACATGAAGGTTATACTCTTGGAATTTCTAAAGATAATTGCAGATGTTGAAGATGTTCCTCTTGAGAATTGCTATACACCAAAATATCGTACAGGTAAGCCACGCAGAACTGGTTCATGCACCCACCCAAAACTGTATTGACCATTTGTTGAAATTTACTTGGTGCATTTCAAAGGCAAAACGGCATATAAAGATACTCAAACAACCCAAACCGCGTCTTGGAAGCCGTTTTCCATTCATCACCTTACTTAATCCTGATCTGGTTAAATGCATCCCTCAGGTCCACCTTTGAAAAGATAGTAGCTCCAGTGAACTGATCGCTCAAGTAGTCAGCATCAGGTAACGGGTATAAGTTCTTTATGGTGATATCATTCAACTTTTGATAGTTTACGCAGGGGCGCAAACCTCCATCTTTATTGCTTACAAATAGAAGTGGAGATGAACATGGAGACTGAGACACTCAAACAAAACCTTTTTCCAACATATTATCCAAGTACTCACGTAATGCCACCAGTTCCCGTTGGTTGCAGCTATATATTGGTCCATGAGTAGGCTTCTTCCCTTCTACAAAGTCTATTGAATGATCAAAGGGGCTATGTGATGGCAGAAGCTTCGCCTCTTCTTCGCTAAAAACTTCAGACCATGCCTTAAGGTATGTCAATATCATTCCTTTACATGCCTCCGATAGAACCTTGGTAGATTCCACAGCATACAACCCTGGAAACATACCTTTACTCAACGCCCATTCTTCTCTTTCCATCCATTTTGACTGTGGCAGTGTTTCTGCCATGGTAATGTTGGAACTCCATCTGGCCTAACCATGGAAAGACAAGGATTACAGGCTAGGGTGTACTCTTTAAAATCCATAATATAATTTAATTCTCAGGGAACCGACTAATAGGCTTATGGGATGTGCAAAACAGTAGGCAATGGACTGCTCCCCATTTCTCAGGGTTATGGTCAGTGTCATAGTCCCGGTTGGAACTCCCAACTTTTTACCTATTCTCTAATATTAAAGTTCCGGAAGGCCCCACTATCCAGTAAAGCCACAGTATGGAATATAGTATCTCCCATTATCAGACTTATAGGCAAAACATGGTAAGAATAAGTTTCAATTTTATTGCAAAGGTGACTGATGAAGAGTTACTTTTCTTTGGACATTGTAATGCAAATGACCAGGATTATGGCAAGAATAACACAATCCTTTTTTATATGACGTTAAAATTTTTCATGACTCATGTTTGTTATTTGCTTTATTGTAAGCAGACCCTTGCCACATAGAAAATTTAACCATAAACATTTTTGCAGTGATTCCAAGCAATTCTTTTAAAGGCAGGGTGATGGGGTGGTGTCTGATCAAATTTGACATGTGACGTCCTAACCATTATCTGAGGTAAAGTGATCCCATTTCATCGTCTAATTCATTCTTCTGGAAGATCTCCAGAAACTTCTACATTTATCTCACAACAGTTTGACCTTCCTGCCAAAGGTTCATCAAGGCAATATGTGCCTGTAATCTGGTACTAGCAGGAGTTGCTGCAGCCAGCAACTGGCTTTTAAACTCTTCATAAATCATGCAAAAATTTTCACTTTCTTCCAACGCTCTGGTAAACCAACCCAAAGCATCTCCAGAGAGCTGAGAACCCACTGCTATTACCTTCCATGCATCATCTGGGTAGTTCTCAGGATATGCTTAAAAATGCGCCCTAACAATGTAAGTCCTCCTTTCACCTCAGCTAATGTTAATTTTTCAGGCAATGAAACCATAGGGCAATTCATGGGCGCATGGTTAGCCACAGTCAATGTTTGAACTTGACTTGGTCCTATTGCTTCTTTTTTTAGTACTAGATGGTCTGGTCCTATTGCTTCTTTATAAAGTTATATCATCTTTTTTATGAGGAAAAACATCCGTGCCAATGTCTGGTAACCTTTCATCAATAAAGCAAATGACAAACATCGATGAATCCCCCCCTTGGGTTGGGACCATCTAGTACTAAAAAATAAAGCAATTGACAAAGCTCCCAGTAATAAAAATGCGACAGGATATAATTTGTAAAACTTGGAGGTTAAATTTTCAGGGACTGGTACTACTTAATCCCAGTTTGTGATAGCAAGCCGTGAACTTACTCATCCTGAGCTAAAGGTCTCTTATAACAAAGGGGCAGTGCGTACCATGTAGAGAATGTTGAGGGCAATTGAGCGGTTTAACCCTAAAGAAGGAAGGATTGCTTTAATCACTCCCATTCCTGTTAATGCCAGTACACCTGCTATGTTTGGACGTGGAAGTAATGGAAGAGGGAATTGTTCAAGTATAGGTGTTTCTGCACTTATGATTATAGGTTTATGATATAAATGGTTAGATTGTATAGCTTGTTTACTATACAATATATGGAACTATTATAATGAAAATAAGTACTAAAAAGATTTAGCATATGATAATATTTTATTGACCGCAAAGACTAACCATATGAATAGCCTAGTTTTATACTAATACACCTTCATGGACTTACCTAAGCTTAATTGATTTTTAAACGGAGCACTATATTTCTTTTAAGCATATGGTATTACGCTTGGATATGATTTTGAAAGCAGTGAGAGTTGTCTTGGTCTCATTGTAAATTTGTTTTGGTGCAATTAATTGACTCAATATCATTGTAATTATGGTAATTTAAGCGATTAATCAAACAAAACACATTATAATTATGATTTGATATGCAAATAATCGATCTTACTTCAGCACAAATCCCTTTGATCTGATGAATAGTATCTAAAATCTCAGGAATACCACATATGTCAGGCTTTACCCTGACAGAGGGGACCTCACACTCTAAGCTAACTCCAGTTTTCCCGCCTCATCAGCCTGTTTCTTCCAGCAAGTGGAAAACTGATTTTTAAAGATCACACAGTAGCCATAAAGGTCACGGCGTAGTTTATATAATTTAGGATTTCCTATGGCATAAATGTGGCTTGACTCCACTTGTTAGGTTCTTGGCGCATCTCTCTCAAGCAACTCCATTTATAGATTCTTTAAGATCCAGGATGGAGTGTATTTTTTCATTGTGGAAATATAGTATGAGGTTTTCATTATGTTGGTAGGCAGAGAGGACTACAGCAATGGCATCTTCCAATCTACCTCAATCACAGGATGCAAGGGCCTGAGCTTCATGATAGAAACTCTCATTAAACTCGATGTTGGTTTTGCCATGCTTAGGGGGATCTGCTTAAATGCCTGTTTACAGTTAGACAGGGATAGGTTACAGCCATATTCATTAATGAGGGCATTCTTTAGCTCCGCTAATGTTATGCACTTCTTAAAAAGACATCATAATTTCCTGAGCCTTATTATCAAACCAGGTTTGCGTGTACTGACACTTTTGGTGATTGGTAGCACCTTCCATTAACTTTTATATAAATACAGATAAGACTGGATGATTTCAGCTCTGAGCATGTCTTTTCTTTAAAAGTGGGGCTTTAAGATATCCAAAGCACAGGGAGAACGTGGATAGTGGGATGAAGGGGCTGGCTAGCCTCAGTTGACTCTTTAGTGCCAGAGTCAGTTTGAGGGACAGCCTGATCAGCCTGGAGGCATAATTCGTCAATGTCATCCTGGAGGTTAGCATACCAAGTGTTGACATGTTTGAGTGGGGCTTTAATACCAAATAGTCGGCGTAGGTTTCAATCTCAATAGGCTTCCTTGCCACTTTGTCGGACAGGGAAATAAATTGATTATATAAGGAGACCAGGGTCATGTCTTCCTCAAGAAATTCCCTCTCAACACTCATCTACGCCCCATGAGCCACCTATAGCATCTGCTTTTTTAAGGAGTTAATGCAAGTACCATAAATTTCTCCCATAGTTAGTTTATTATATGAGCACATTTTCAACTCCATGGCAGTAGGAATAGGGTTGCTGGGATGATCTACTTGAAGATATATCTTCACCAAGTAGCCTTGGAAGGGACCTGTCAGGGAGCTCTAGTTTGATTTTTTAATCAATTTTAGAGGCTGATCCCTTGGAAGGCTATGCAATTTATTAGCTACTAGTAGTTTAGCTAAATCTCCTAGTAGACTTATGATTCCCTAGGGCTACCTCTTGGTAGCTTGGCTAAACCATGGAAAGTCTCTTTTATTAAAAAATAGGCGAATCACTAGTATTAACTTGGCAAAACTTTGGACAATAATGAAAATTCCTTTTAATTTGGATTTAGGGTTAGTTAAAAGATTTAGTCAAGGTTTGGGGTGGTAGGTAAAGTGATAAGTTTTGGGAAAAACCAGTGGAATGTAAAGGATTCACTAAGGCCCAATCAGTACCAATTAATTCAGCTGATTTAAGCGATCCCCAACTGCAAGATAGATAAAAATTGCCTTGGCGGATTTAATAGAAGTTTGAGCCTTAAATGGCTCATTTTGGAATTCATCACTTGTGGCGATTTTGGAAGGTTCTGCCGCAATGGTGACACCTTGAACAGATTGCAAAAATACCCATTGGTAAAGGCGCATTTGATTTATCACGATTTTCATCAGTCCCAACTCTGACCTATTTTGTTATAATTCCCTTGGTTTTTAAATAAAAAACTTCCACATTACCAATCTTTGAAGTATTTTTTGTTTTCTGGAAAGAATTTGGAGCAGCATGGAATGCATCATGGGCAACATGTTCCCACTGAAATGACTGAGACCTAGATGAATAGAAGGCAACAAGAGTCATCTCAATCTTGTTTTTTTGATGCCATGGGTGTTTCATAAGGAACTGTGTTTTGCTCACCAAAGCAACCATAGGCTCCCCTGCGCCTCACATGATTTGGCTGTTGTTAAAATCTGGGGCTTAAATAGTTGCTCACTTCTGGCCCTAGATTTCAACTGCACAGATTCTTGGATCCTTGCGTTGATTGTTTGATTGAAATGGATAAACTGGGGCAATAATAGTATGAAGACTCTAACTGTTGATTGCCCAAAAGCCACGTTGAGTGAAAAGTCCAACGCTAAACTGGTGCTTCTTCCTCTTGAAGATACTCTGGTACTAGTAGGTAACACTTTCCCTATTCTCTTCACGCAGAGCCAAGCGGAGATTTTAATAAAACCAACTTAAGGATATCTAATCTTTGAACTCTTCTTTCAAGAGTAATGTTTAAAAAACCAATGTTAAAACAAATAAGTTATTATCAAGTTTTTATCTGCTTTTATTAGGAAATAATTTGGGGTTTTTATGGTTAGAATCGGCATACAACTTTTCAGCTTTCCACTGGGAATTATTTGTGCTCCTATACTGGTTTGATCCTCAAGTGTTAGGCACTAGATCTTGTCAGGTACCGTTGCTTTGAGTTTCTTAGGTAGCATAATCCTCAGGTGTTTTGCGACCAAACAATTGGTATTAGGGACTCAAAACCAATTGTTTTGGCCAATGACGATTCTACTCTTCCTCCAGCGTTCAAATACTTTAGTAGTTTTTGAAAGCTCAAATTTGTTACGCTCTGATTGATTCCCTACAATTCAACTATTGGGTGTTATTCCCATATCAAATTTTTGCTTGATTTCGTCAGGATAATGCCCAACAATAATCTTATCAGTTGGCAACCTCAGATATCATTAGGGATGATGCCTGACAATAATTAATTAATTGGCGACCTCTAATAGCATTGGGAAAGATGCCTGACGATAATCCAATCAATTGGCCGCTGTTGCTGATCCTATATGATTATAACTTAATTGTTGAATACATTATTTGGTTAAAAGGTTGGATTATGTGGTCATCTGAAATTCCAACAGCTGTCAAATGTACAAATTATGCTGCAATGCAGTGTGGACCTCACTGCATTGTCAATCCTGTCCCCTAAAACCATTGTCCAGTTGTTTGATTTAGCAGTTTGTTAGTATATTTTCTTGTATAGTCATAATAGCCACTGTTTTTGAGCCTCTGCTAGCTTTGTCAGTTCTGATTTTGTGATGATGCATTCCTTGTTTTTGTTTCATTGACCAAAGTTGCCTCCAGCCATTCCATTGGGTTGGATCAAATGGCGCTAGCATTTCAGCAGATGATAGCATTCTCACCACCCATTATGCACCTTACATTCCCTACAAAGAGATCTTTCCAGTTGTTTTAGGTCTTTCACTCAAAGATGGGTCTTCTGATTGCTAATCACCACATGATGTCCCTCATCATCCCCCAAATGTCCACAGCATGCGCAGGACCCCTAAATTTCCAGCTTGTTCCCACATAGGGTAACTTTATTGTTAGTATCACGCCCCAATGACACGGCATAACACCATCACTTTATCCCATATTGATGAATTACCCTGTGGAAATAGAGTCCTATTAGTCTAAATATCATTCAATGGTTGGCAAAAAAGGAAAGTTTAATTTTAAGCGTCCACAAAAAGCGATACACCATGTGATTTTTACTACTCTTTTCCTGGTAAAAGGCCAATATTATCTTAAGAAAACTCTTATAATTGTACCCACTCCAACCGTCACACTGCCTATTATCTTGTATATTGAAAGGATTCAAGTATTGTGTATAAAATCACTCAACTATACTTCCAAAATGGTAAAAGTACTCCAAATAAGACCTTATTCAGCGCTCATTTTCCCAATTATAAAAATTCCAACAGATTTATAAAATAACATACAAGATACAATACTTTAATTATGACAAAAACTGTGAAATAGTGAACCCAATTCTCCTTCCCTTCAGTTGTTTCCTAAGATTTCAATTCTGGTTTTTACAGAATTTGCTTGCAATTGAGTTCCAGATCTTCAAGGATGGAGCGCGCCTCAATTTAGAAAATTTCAAAATTCTAAAAAAGCTAATTGAAGAGAATCCAATCATGGCATGCCCCGTCACTATACCAAATTCAGTTATCACAACAACTTTTGAACTGACCATCTCCTCCCAAGCATGAACCTGAGTAACTGCAGCATGAGAAGAAGTCCAATACATGCTCAGAAGTACCCAAGAAAAGCGCGGTAACCTCCCAAACCTCTTCCCTTATTTAAAGGGCAGTGTCCCTACTTGTGAGGGTAATGGCTTATTTCAGCCTATTTTCTTTGGTATAAATTAAAGAATTTCCACTTTACAATTCTTTAAAGTTTTTTTTTTCCCCATTCTATGGAGAGTGTTTGAAGCAACAAGGAGAACATTACGGCCAACAAGCTCCCACTGAAACTTTTAAGTCTTAGTTGGATAGAAGGCTATGTGGCCATCTTATTCTTTTTTTAGTGCTTCTGGTGTTACTTGGGAACTGTGTAGTGCTCAAAAGATTGAACTTGGGCTCCACCACGCTTCAAAGATGTTGTTAGCTCTCCTTTGATAACAGAGATTAATTGCACCTTTTGGCTATAGCTTTATAATTGTGATGTTACCTCAAAGAAAATTTGAGGCACTAGCTTTAACTTTTTGGCTGCCCTTTCTAGAAACTAGGTGAATATTAGTTTATTGTACCATCATCTAATCTAGAGAGATTTATGGGCAAAGACTTAATTTTCATGTCTCTGAGTTTTATCTTATAACCCTGTTTCTGTTGTACTACATAATTATAGTCAAAGCTACATATGTTTCATCAGATTCATTTTTTAGTGGCGTACTTTTAACTCATCTTTCACTTTTTTTTGCTGCAGTATCTATGCAATTTCTAAAAAAGAGAGTCTGTATGAACTACCACCAACTGCATTTTTTAAAGGTGATATACCATCTATAGTTTTCCAGACTGTTTTTGATAATAACTTATCTCAACTACATGACAAATCTAACTTATTCATATGATCTCAGGTATCTTTTAGCTAATTTTCCCTTTTTTTAACTATAATATCTTCCTGCTTATATCATGATGACTATTGGACATCCTTAAATCATAAAATTGCTACAGTAACCTATCTGTCTGGTATGAAACTATAGCGCTTAGATTTTATTACATTTAGACGTAATGTTACTATATTTTTTGATAAACTTTTCAAGGATAGATAGTAACCTTAAAAATTAGATGAAACTAATGATTTGGGCTCATTATATTCTTTTACTTACTGGCTACTCTCACTAAAATTTTCAACAAATTGTATGTTATGTCATTTTGTCTTTTTTGTGTACCTATTTAAGCTTAAAGGTGCAGTCTAAATGATAAGGTTTTTGTATGATTATACTATTTAAAACCTATAACTATTTCAATACAAGAATTTATCTCTATTGTTTCTCACCAGCTCATATTTTAGTGTTTAAATTCTAAATTGATCAGTCTCAATTATGAGATAGTTACAATAAGATTACATACTTCTTTAGAAATCTAGAATGTACTTTTAAAACATGTGATCTAATGCAAAGCTGCATCAATTGTTCCAAATACATTCTAATTCTAAATTCATATGTGGCCTCTGAAACTTAAAGATTAACTAATCATCTATAGAGCGATGTGTACATAAAAAGAAGCTCCAAGTTAGTACTTTGTATGTTTTTTGTTAGTAAAAGACGTCTTTCATTTTTGTCTATAAGATACTTTTCTACCCTTACTTTAATTATATTTTACATTATGTAAACAATATTGTATACTTACTTTTAGACTGTAATTAGACATTTGAAATTTTCAGCATACATTTAGAACATCAAACTTTTTATGTGACTATTGTCAAATTATTGACTTGCTACACACTATTGAACTTCTCATTCTCGTCTATATTAACAAAATGACTTACTTGTAATATATGCACAAAAATTGTCCTAAACCTATAACTTTTCTCTCTCTTTGCAAACACTTTTACAACAAATTCAATTCAAGTCTAGGTAAAGTTTGATAATCTCATTGAGGAGATTAGTTGGTGCCTAATGTCAGGGAGCAGTTGGGCGAGTAAAGTTAAGGGCACAGGTATAGGCCCCACATCAGCCAAATTTTGCAAACGCCCTGGTGAGCCTGGAGGAATAGATAGGATTAATAGTAAAAAACTGGCAGTTACCATTTCCACAGAAATCTTGGCCTGACAAGCGTGCTGCAACAAGTTCATCAATATTCCACACTTCCAGCCACTATCATCAGTGGAACATGGGGTTCATTTTTTCCTGGATACTAAGCAAGTGGCGCTTTGGTAAATGTTTTGTGGAGATGCACACACACATTTCCCAAACGTGGTGTACGTCACACCTCACTCCATGCCACATGGTTGACTGGATCTTGGATTCAAAAATAAAGAAGTGGTGGAAAAAGCTGCAAAGGTGTGAGTAGTAGTGGACCTCCCAGATGGTCAACGGGTAGTCAAAACAAAGTGCACCTGCTGGACTAAATTGAACCAAATTTTTGTAGCTTTTGACTTCCTATCTACTACAGTCAATTGCACCATGCTGGAGCACCATCTGAAGGATGGGCTCGCCATATATGGAGAAATATAATCCTTCAAAATGCAGCACTTTACGCTCATGCTAAACCTGTGCATGGGCAAAGCGATCGCAGTTCTCACCCCATCCATGGGGATAGCAGATGATTTGACCCAGGTCCCACATACTGCTTATAACAAAATCAACAGGAAAAACTCCCACCCATTCAGGGTCACCATGGATAGTGCGCCTCCTATCTGCACTTTCTGTCGTGCTTTTGGCCATGTTATAAAATTAGCGGTATGTGGGAGATATGCTGATAGAATTTGCACAGGGTTTGACCCATTGAGCAATTAGGACCAACAATATGATGATCATTGTACTCGACACAACAGAATAGACTTATAAATAAATGAAGAAATATGGAGCACTCGCTCCCTCAACTCTCTTCTATTTTTATATTAATACAGACGATTATTGCTGCTATACTTACTCTAAAAATACTATTAACTTAACTTCCTCAATCATCTCATCCCGCTTGTATGGTAATGACTTTGGATGGTACCACTTTCATGGATTAGTAATTCACTGCGACATGTCTCATTGGTTCCACCAATTATTCATTTGTCAATTCACAATCACCCAATTTGGCCAATTTCCTAATAATCACAATATCACCTCATTTTGAGGCGCTCAAATAATTGTATTCATAATAACTTGGCGGATTCCATCCATTCCACCATATCAACTTAGTGCTTATTGTCCAGTTATATCAGAATCATGACAGGCCATAAAGCCCATAACTGCCCCTCCAAGGAGGGCATTAATCAAACCAAAATTATATCAGATGCAATTTTTGGTGCAAATGCCCACTATGAACTGGTACTTGACACTGATTTAGCCTTCACACGTGGAGTACAAGTCTGCTACATTCTAGTAAAACCTGTGTTTCCACAGGAGCGTAAGAAGGCCAAGCAGGCCCACAAGGCAGTGGCCAAGGAGGCAGCCAAGACTGCATCCGCGATCCCGCCAGCCCAGCTCCAGGAGGACATTGAGACATTTGCAGTGGAAGCAGCCTAAAAATCCCTCCACAAGTCAGATTGGGACGCCCAAGCTGATTGGGCCACCAAATCTAAAACCTGATGGGTGAGTCAGTTTCATCCAGCCAATATCCCAAGCATTGATTGAGACCAAGTCACTTCCCAATATTCCTGCCAAAATTCCACCTCAAAGCAATGGTGCACCTCAAATGCACACAATGCCAAAAACTCATCCCACAGTGGGGAAAAAGCAGAAGGCAAAAGCCAATGTGAACCCCACAGCTAAAGATTTCCACTCTGAACTATAATCCGTAGCACAAAATACCCACAATGCTAAACAGTGACATGTTGAAAAAAAGAAGGCTGAAGGGATCAAGTGCCCTTCCCCTCACACCTAAGGTGCAAGGGGGAGCCTTTAATTTAGGGACGTTGAACATTGCTGGACTCAAGGCCTCGCCATTCCTGGGCTAGGAAACTGAGATTTTTAAAATAATTTACCTGTGGACATCCTAGCCATTCAGGAAACCCACTGTCTACGTGGTGCTGAGGAATCATGGACAGCCATGCTCCTCCCTTCCCTTTCCTTTTGGCCTACAAACTTTGGGGTTTAGTTCAAGTGAACCATAGTTTATAATTTATTTATCAAAATTGTGCTTAAATGGCCGCATCCTTATAGTCACATTTTCATAAAATGATGAAGTGCACTATGTTGCTAACATTTACGCCCCAACCTGTGCACAAGATTGTCAGGAATTCTCTCAGCCATCAACTCCCTTCTGTTACCCCTCAAACTGTTTGTTGTTGGCGACATGAACTGCTGGATGATCCCATCCACAGACCGCTGGCCCTCTCACCTACACCCCCACAGGGGCACGTTGAACTTCACAATAACAAAGCCACCCTAGGGTTGTTCAATAATTTGCTGCGTCATGTTCCTCTACTCAATAACATGTCACACCCCCATGTGCACAATGGCCAGTAAGGTCCATGACCCACATTGACCTTATTCTCACTTCGTTAAATTTTTATCCCAAATTTCCCACTTCACCATGACAAAAATCAATTTCTCTGACCACAGGATGGTATCAGTTTCCTTTTGTTTGTCCAATCCAGCAGCCCAGGTGCTGAAGTGGTGCAAACTCCTCCCCACCAAGATCACGTTGCCAAGATTTTCCTTGTGGGTGGAATCCATGACCTTGGCTCAGGAGTTTAACACAATGTTATGTGCAGACCCAATTTCCACCTGGTCAACCTTCAAGGCGGACACAATCTGCCAGGCTCGCCACCTCTCCTCCCATCACTTACAGGCTGCCTCATCAGCCATTTTGCACACGCTGGCAGAAGTGGACCACCTGGAGTCTAATGTCCCCGCTGCAGGCTACAGCTCAGCTTGGGGTCACAAGTGGGTGGAAGTGTCCACCCACCTCAACGCACTGTTAAGACAACATAACCATTTGGGTTTGTGTTCAGTATAAAGCAAAGAATATAACAGTGGGAAACACGTGTTCCGCTTACTTTTTTCAGGAATCCTTTGCACCACGCCAGAGTTTGGCCTTCACACAGGTGCGGAGGCCAGACCACTCCATCACTGATATGCCAGCTGAGGTGGCGATTAAGATATAAAATTATTACTCCAAATTATATTGATCCAATCCAATTCTGCGTACTGAAATGGAAAGTTTTCTCTAAAGTGCACATATCTTCACCATTTCCCGATTCCCAGAGTTGATGAATTTAATTACTCAGGACAAACTCTGATCTGCCGTTTGTGGTGCACCATACAGGAAATGTTAGATCCATAGGGCATCCCTTATGAATTCTATAAGAAGTATTTCAAAGATTTTTCCTCCTTGCTGCTGGTCCCTATGAACCAATGCCTTCTGGAAACGCGCCTCCTTCCTAAAGGGATTGATGCCTTCATGATAACGTTGTACAAGAAAGGGGATAAGCTTGACTTGGCCAACTGGCGCCCCATTTCACTCACTAACACAGACACCAAAATTTTTACTCAAATCATGGAAAACCGCCTAGGGGTTTTGGTGCCTCTGCTCTCATTTCCCCTTTACAATTTGGTTTCATTCCCAAAAGGTCGATTTGGGACAATATCCACACCATAGTTAACGTCTGTCAATCCACGGCTTCTGGAGCACTTGTTTTTTTTAGACTAGCAGAAGACCTATTATAGAGTCAACTGGGATTACCTCAGAGCCTGCCTCCACAAATTAACCTCCCCTACCGTTTCAATAATCTGGTTATGTTGCTCACAGAATCTGCCACAATGGCTGTGCATGGCCAAGGCTTCTTCACGGATGTTTTTTGCCCTTAAAGAGGCCTTCGCCAAGGGGACCCTCTAATCCCAATCTTTTATAGCTTCATCCTCAACCCACTTCTTTGCAATGTAAATGCCAGCCTTACTGGAGTTCATATGCAAGGACAAGCACCAGTAAAGATGTTGGCATTTGATGATGCTTGTGTGGTTGGAGTGTCTAACAATTATTATGCACGCGTGCTTGAAGCTACTATCCAGGTCTAAACCATGGTAAGTAATGCTGCACTTAACACCTCCTTAATTGAAATCATTCTTTTTGACCAGTACCAAGCCCACTGGTCACCAGCACCCCGTTATCTAACAGCTTCAATAGCAAGCTCATGGGATCGCTTGCCCTGCCCACCCCAAACCACCCCGCTTGTGCTCCCCTTTGTGCCAAGCCCCACCGCTGGCCCATTCCGCCATTTGGGGGTATGTCTGAAGGCAGGAGGGTACACCTCAACGGTGATGGAGCATCATATCCTAGACAATGTTATGAAACGCATAGCTTCCCTCAAAGCCCACCAGACCTCGCTTACAGGCAGGGTAGTGCTAGAAAACTCTATGCTACTTTCTAAAGTTTGGTTTGGGGCCCACGCCATCGCCTTTTCCCCTTCTTTCTTCAAGTCATTATACGCCTTTCTGCAAGGGTGGCTTTTATTAGGCACCCCACCACCAGTGCACCTGGATATCTTGTTTGGCCCTCGCCATAGTGGTGGCATGAGCCTTCTCAGCTTTGAGGCCCATGCTGCCAAAATATTTGGCACCTGGATCACTGAAGTCACCAACCCCACACTCCAATCCCAACACTGGTCACGTGCGGCCCACTCCAGTTATATCCACGCCCTTGGCCTCAGAAATCCCTCCCACTCTCATTCTCTGTTAAAAAATCTTGCCACACATTTCTCTGCTGCAGGTCCGCATGGGATGTCGCCTCACTTTAAACAAATTATTTTCTCCATGCAGAGAGCTGAATGGAGAATTTGCATCAGTGAACACACCGCCCAGAGGTGTCACCCTAGTCCCCATTTCACACAGGAAGTATAAGGCAAAGACTTTTTGAACAGTGCGATATCAAGGAGGTCCCTATCATGGCTAGGGTGGATTATCTGGACATGTTGGATATACCATACTCCCTCAATACCCAGAAAGCCATCTGGAAAGACGCCCACCACTCTCTTCTGCAGCAACACATTCATTCCCATGTATGGCGCTGCTTGAGATGGTTTATTGTACTGCCAAGCGCTCTAACGCTTTGCACTCATCTTGCGTCATGTATGGCCAGTATGGAACATTGGTTCACCGCTGGAAGAGTGCCATCCCTCAAAAGCGATATGGCGTGAGGTCCAAAGTATCTTTCGCAAGGATCAGGCACAGCCCTTCAGCCTGTCTAAGGACATCTTTGCTTTGTCCATGATTTCCCCTCTACCACCTTCCCTCTGTGCTTAGTAGTTGCAATCGCTATGTGGACTATCCACACGATTATCTTGGATGCTATCTCAAGCTCTACTCCCACCCTCTAGGAAGCTGTATACCAGTTCCAGTCACACCTTGTGGGCCGATTTCAGGCTTGGATACTTGGGTACCTTCCACCCCATCGCTGCCAGATGGTCTCATCCTGGTTCCCAGTTTGGTTTATCGCTTCAGACCCCTTCCTACATATGTGCTCAATAGTGGAACGAGCCCCTACACACATAACCCCCTTCCTTCTCTTGGCGTTCCCACTGGCAACAGGAGATAGCTTTAGCTTCTCTGGGGTGCCCTCCTCTTTCTGATGTTTGTTTTGTTAGTTTAGTTTACGTATTGGAAGTGTCCATCTTCTGGTCAGCCCTCCCCAAATAAAATTTAAAATATTGTTGTTAACTGGCATTTTCAAAACCAGATAAGGTTTACTCCATGCAAGATTATTCCCTAATTTTGATGTAGCCTTGACCTGCGGGTCAACCACAGTCCTATATAAGAATAAATAAAATTTCAATTCCTATCTTGGAGATATCTTAAGTATAATAGTTTGGGAGATATCTCGCAGTGTTGACCTAAAATGATCTAAAAGGTAGTCAAAAAATGGTTTTCAGAATAGTAAACTTTTACACTTTTGATCTCATCTGATGACATTATATGACTATGCCTAATACAGTTCAAATTTTTGAGATAGTTTTTTTGACAAACATTACCCCTCTGTAGTAAAATTTAAAAATATCATATGTCATACTTCCTTTATATACCTATCCTACATCAGTAACTTGTGTCTATAATATAAAAGGTGCTATATTTCTTTTAGTAATCTGACTTTTCAGATTATATATCCTTCAGCTTTTGGAATAATGTTTACATAGGAGAAATTGTCTATAGTTGGCATGACTTTGGCAAACCTACTTCACCTACAATCTTAGCAATTTACTAAGCATATTTCTTTTATCATATTGTTAGCTTTCTGAGTGTTAAAACGTCTTACAATTATCCCACCTAACTAGAAAGTCAACATCCCACTGGATAGCTCAATGACCTTAAATTCTTCTAGGCCAGTTGTATAAATTTTATTCTCAACTGTCCCAACAAGTGGTATGCCAAAGGTTTGCAGGGTTTGATATTCAGAATGTAACATAATGCCTCCTAAAATCTTGAGACATATTGTGGCAGCTTTCAATGATTTTTTCTTAAGGCAATTTGAACAATTAAAATACTTGCGACACATAATAGCCAATCAAAAATTACAGTTATAGTGGTTATAGAAGTAGGGTAAAAAGATAGAAACCATGAAGGTGAACTACCACCATCTTAACTTCATCAAACTCATGGATATTAGCGCCCCTATAGTGAAATCAGCCAAATTTGAGCTCCATGGTTTTTCCTCATGTCAGAGGAGATGAATGAGCTCTTTTAGTCATGTTCTGTTAGGGTTGGGATGGGCGCACATAAAACAATGTTATGCACAGGCAGGAACGTCCTTCATGAATTCATTTTAATCAAACCCTCATTAGATCAAGTAACCGCATTTCTTCAATCCAGGATGTCTTATGGTGGTGGGATCATGATGTTACCTTAGATGAGGAATGCAGGGAAGAAGGAACCTAGACTTATGCTAAAATCTGTATTCTTTCCTTTTTAAGATTATCATTCAGATGAGGCTTTTTTAACGCCAATCTTAATCAGGAGGTCAGGACCTTTATCGTCTGTGAATTGAAATGCTAAAACAATGTCTAGAAGGGAAAAGTCAGTTCTTAATAGTTTAGGGCTGAGTTGTATAAGATATTGTGATCCACAGATGAAGGAGAATAGCTATAAGAACATATATTTTTGGGTATAAGTGTAATGTCTAATACATAACTATGGGTACAAACATATGAATAGGGATGAGTTTATGAAAGCTACAGGTATCAATTTGGCTACCCTCCATGATATTAAACAAACCTTGGACCAACACGGGGTAAGGTCAAGTAAGACCAGATTGGTATCATGCAGCCGCATGATGGGGTTGTGGGTATTACTTCAATGACCTTGAAGTTTACAAAATACTAAATTAACAGAAATTTAACATTATATGCAATAAAAAAGGGGATTTGAGTATAGCTTCAGTTGCAATAATACTAAATATGTAAATAAACTGTTATAATTTACCTTTCAAGTTTAAATTTACAATATATATTTTAGAACTAGTGATTACAATTTTAGTTGATTAGTTGGGTTTATCTTAGTCTCATGAAGGCAAGTTTATGGATTGTTTACCAAATTTAACTTTATGGCTATTTTAATAAACTAACTTCATTATAGGTTGTCTCCTTATTAGAATAAAGCTATTACTATACTATCTGTTTATAAAATTATACCCTTTTTTACCCTAGCCGTTTAACTCTTTAAGAAAGCATTATAAATTAGGTTATGAAGATGCTGGCAACACTCATTTGGGATTCATCAATATGTTTGATTCTTTTTTGAAGGATTGTGTTGTGGATTCTTACTATTTTTTTATAAAATAAGAGTGTTATAGACACTGTTCTCAAAGTAAGGTTCTATTAAGAATCAGTGAGGAAAAAGAGACCATGGAAATGGCAGGAGATGGCGGTGACAAAGTCTGGTTTGGTTGGATCAAAGTGACCAGCTCATAGTTAATATTAACAGCAGGCATATTAAGGGATTATGGCTAAGGATTTCTGTAAAAATGTGGGAGGACTCGTTAACAAATTAAATATATAAATCAACCTTAGAGATCTGCGTGAGTCCAGGTCTGCCTATGTGCTAACTTATGTGGCTTGTGATAATATGATTGATCTATTATGGACCATCTAGTACTAAAAAATGATTGATCTATTATTAGTGCGCACTACTACTAAATGTATAGCTCCCTGAAAAAGGTATCGTCTGTGAATCAGGGACCAAGCTACAACAACTAATTACTTGTCAAAGATAGCCAATGAGCTCTCAGTTATGCTAAAATTTAGTGAAATATATGCTACTGGGTGTTTTTGTCCATCATGCTCTTGTAATAAGACAGCAACCATCGCCATATCTGTAGCATCAATTGGCACGATAAAAGGTTTATCCTAATCATCATGGAATAAAACAGGTGCTGTTGTGAAGGCATCCTTAATGAGATTGAAGCATACTGAAAGTCAGGCATCCATATGAACGGCATGTCCTTAACTATCAATAGGTAAAGGGGTGTGGCAATTTCATGATAGTCAGTGAGAGCTAATTTATAAAGATGACTGGGTTCAAGAAGCCACGGATCTATTTCTGGTGTTTTGAGGTTGCCCTTGATCTGATGAGGTCTGAATCTGATGGGTTATTGGCATGGTTGACTTTTAACCTGAGGTGCCCTAAAGACTGAACTTCATCTAAATAAAATTTATGCATTAGATGGTTTAGAAAACTGTTTTGTGTTGAGCCACAACCACTGTTACCAAATCTTTGGCATTCTGCTTGTCGTTGGATGAGTGAAACAAGATATCATCAACAAAGGAAAAAGCAAAGGTAAACCTAGAATTCCTAGAGCATTAAAAATAAGGCGCTGAAGATTTCAGAGGCATTATTCAATCCAAAAGGCATGAAGAAACTGTTAGATTCCATATTGTGTAAAGATTGTTGTCAGTTATTCTTGGACTAACTTCTTTTACATATGATGGAAAGCATTAAGCAATCTAACCTTTGAAAAATTTTAGACTTAGAAATACCTTGGTCTATAGTGGCCTCAAGAGGTATTGGATAATGGTTGGAAACTCTAAAGTTGTTTAGATGCTATATTTGACAAAAGGCTCTGATTGCCATCAGGTATTCGAGAAAAACCACTAAAGATGAAATAAAGAAAGCTTTTTAAATCAAATCTTTTTCTGTCATCGTGTCAATCCATGATTTTTTGCATGATCCTCCTTGTCTGTGTATTGATATAAAAACAACTAAATTTGATAAGTATAACTAAAAATTGGAAAGGGTAACTTTTCTTTCTCGTTGCAAACACTTTTGCAACCCATTCAATTCAAGACTAAATCTAGTTTGATAATCTCATAGAGGGGATTAGTCTGCACCCATGTCTGGGAGCAGTTGGGCAAGCAAGGCAAGAGGAGCAGGTGGAAGGCCCGCGGCCTCTAACGTTCAAAAACGCCCCAGAGAATCCGGCGGATTAGAAAAAAATCTAAAAAAACTGGCGGTCACAATTTCCCTGGAGATACTCACGTGGCAAGCATGATGCAACCAGTACATCAACATGCCACACTCCCAGCCACTTTTGTTGGTGGAATTCGGAGTCTGTGTGTATCTGGACATCCAAAAAATGGCCTTATGGGAAAATTTTGTGAAGATGTACACAAAATTTTCCTGACCGCGGTGTACGTTGCACCTCACTCCATGTCGCGTGGTTGGCTGGACCTAGGTTTTGAAAGCAAAATAGCAGCAGATGAGGCTGCAGCGGTGCGCATAGTGGTCGACCTCCCCAAAGGGCAATGGGTCATTGAAACCAAATGCACCAGATGGACAAAATCAAACCAAATTTTCCTCACATTAGACTTTTTGCCTACTACGGTAAAACGTGACATTTTGGAGCAACACCTGAAAGATGGTCTCGCCATATACGGTGAAATACAATCTTTCAAAATGCAACGTTTTATGCTGATGCCACACCTGTGCACCGGCAAAGCAATTGCAGTTCTGACCCCAACTGAGGAGATCGCAAAGGACCTAACCCAGATCCCGCACTCCACCTTTATTGACATCACAGGGCATACCACCCACCCATTCTGGGTAACCGTGGACAGTGCACCCCCCATTTGCACCCACTGTGATGCGTTCAGCCACAAGGCGCATGCATGCCCCATCAAGGAGGGCGTCACATTCTAAGAGCACCCCTCGGTGGCCATGGCCAGTGGAGAGGTGCACTATGAACCAACCGCAAGCACCAAGGAGGCTTTCCCGTGGGGAGCACAAGGCTGCTACCTATTGGTAAAGCCCATCTCCCCGCAGGAGTGGAAGAAGGCCAAGCAGGCCCATAGGGCCATGGCCAAGGAAGCGGCCAAGGCCACCACCACCATCCCACACTCACAATGCCAGGAGGACATGGAGACCTTTGCGGTGGAAGCAACTTGGGAATCCATCACCCAATCAGATTGGGAGGCCTATGCCAAGCGGGTCACTCAATCTGAGGATCCAATGGGAGATTTGATCTCACCCAATCACTGCACCCAAGCTCTGGTTGAAACCAACTTGGGACCTATCCCAAACGAAAAAATTTTTTTGCCCCGCTTGATGGTGCACCAAACTTATCCACACCGCAAAAAATTTGTCCAACGTCAGGAAAACAAAAAGCAAAGGCCAAAGCCAACGCAACTCTTTCCGCAAAAATTAATAAAAACCCTGATATCATTGCTGCTAACACCCACACTGCTGTGAAAGCCCGTGGGGACCTGGAAGAGGCTGGTAGGCCTGGGGGCCCACCCCCTCGCACCTAAGGTGCGATAGAGGAAACCTTCACTCTAGGGGACGCTGAATATCGCTGGACTCAAGGCCTCCCTATCCCGGGCTAGGAAACTGAGTTTTTTACAAAACAATCTACCCGTGGATATCCTGGCCATCCAGGAGTCCCACTGTCCACGAGGTTCCAAGGAAGCTTGGAAAACAATGCTCCTACCATCCCTATCCTTTTGGTCAAAGCACTGTGGGGTGCTAATTCGGAAAAACAATTTTTATAAATTCACATCCTCAGAAACATTCCTAAATGGCCAAGTGCTCATTGTCACCTTCTCGTGGGCTGACGTTGCACATACAATAGTCAACATTTATGCCCCAAATGGTGCACATGAGCGTCGGGAATTTTTCTCATCAGTCAAATCCCTCCCACTACCCCCCAATTCTTTCCTAGTTGGCGACATGAACTGTTGGCTAACCTCACCAACGGACCAGTGGCTGCTGTCACCCCACGCCCCACAGGGTCACATAGAACTACGCGTTCTAAAAGCCACCCTTGGGTTTATGGATGCGCTGCCACGACATGCCCTACTGCTCAAAAACATGACACGTCCCCACATCCACAATGGCCAATCAAGGTCCATGACCCGCATCAACCTTGTTCTAGCACCGGCGAAATTCCAACCCCACATCTCCCACTTCAAAACAACGAAAATGGAATTCTCCGACCATTGACTGGTCTTGATAACATACCACTTAACCATCACAGTTGCAAAGGCCCCACATTGGTGCAAAATCTGCCCCCCCAAGCTCATGTCGCCAGGATTTTCCACGTGGGTGGAAGAGGCAACTTTGGCGAAATCATTTGTTGCACCGTTTTGTGTGGACCCCATTTCCACATGGGCAACTTTCAAAGAAGGCACCATCCGCCACTATTGCCATCTCTCCTCCAGGCGCTCACGAGCCACATCGGCAGTTATCTCATGCACGCTGGCAGAATTGGCCCACTTGGAGTCCAATATTCTAGCCACAGGATATAGCCCTGCATGGGGCCAGAAGTGGGTGGAGGCAGCCACCCACCTCAACGCACTTGAAAGGCAACACAAACATCGGGTTTGTGTCCAATACAGGGCCACACACATCACTAAAGGCGACAAGTGCACCGCATACTTCTTTAAAAAAAATTTTGCACCACGCCAGAGCGTGGCCTGCACACAGGTACAAAGATTGGATAATTCCATTGCGGACACACCGGCTGAAGTGGCAATCAAAATGCAAAGATATTACTCCAATTTATACTGAGCCAAACCAATTCAGCTGGCCGAAATGGCAGAATTTCTCAACCGAGCTCATATCCACACCATTTTCTGATACCCAGAAATAATGAATTTAATTACTCTGAATGAATTATGGACATCCATTTGCAGTGCGCCAAACCAAAAATGCCCAACCCCAGATGGCATTACATATGAGTTCTACAATGAATATTTTAAATATATATCCCCACTGCTGCTAGCCTCACTCAACCAAAGCCTGTTGGAAATGCGCCTCCTACCAGGAGGACATGAGGCCTTTACTGTCACACTCTTCAAGAAAGGGGATAGGCTTGACTTAGCCAACTGGCGCCCCATTTCTCTAACAAACACAGACACCAAAATTTTAACCAAAATCATGGCTAACCGTTTAGGGACTATAGCATCTGCCACCATCTCCCCAGAACAATTTGGTTTCATCCCCAGAAGGTCAATTTGGGATAACGTGCACTCTGTGGCTAATGTGTGTCAATCCACAGCCTCTGGGGCACTTGTATTCTTGGACCAACAAAAGGCCTATGATAGAGTAAACTGGGAATACCTAAGGGCCTGCCTCCATCAATTCCGCCTACCCCCCGCTTCATAAACTGGGTGATGCTGCTCACGGAATTTGCAACAATGGCAGTGCGTGGCCCAGGCTTCCTAACGGAAGTAGTCTGCCATCAAAGGGGCCTGCGACAAGGGGACCCCCTCAGCCCACTCTTATACAACTTCAGCCTTGACCCACTACTGCGAAATGTGAATGCCCACCTCACTAGGGTCCATGTGCCAGGCCAAACCCCAGTCAAGATGATGGAATTTGCAGATGATTGAGTGGTGGGGGTGTCTAATAAAGATGCACGCGCGCTTGAAGCCCTCATCCAGGAATATATCCCGGGTAAGCAACGTGGCACTGAAAGCCTCCAAAACTGAAATCATCCTCCTTGGTCGGTTTCAGAACTGCTGGGCTCCAGCAAGTAGTTCCCAACCCGGCCCATCTGCTCGCCCACGTCCACGCCTTACTAACTCAACACACACCGCTCCACTGGTGCTCCCCTTTGTGCCACGTCCTATTATAGGACTGGTACGCCATCTGGGCGTGTGGATGGAGGCAGGTGGATATGCGTCATCAGTAATGGAGTACCATATACTGGACAACGTGACGAAGTGAATCGCATCTCTCAGAGCCCACCCTACTACCCTCACTGGCAGGGTTGTTCTTGCCAACTCTATGCTCCTATCCAAAGTCTGGTTCGGAGCCCACGCCATCCCCTTCTCCCCAAGCTTCTTTGAATCCCTGTATGCTTTGCTACAAGGATGGCTTTGGTCAGGCCGCCCTCCACCAGTACGGCTAGAGGTCATGTTTGGCCCTCATCATCAAGGTGGCATGGGCCTTCTTGACTTCAAAGCCCATGCTGCCAAGATCCTGGGCACCTGGATCGCAGCCGTCACTGCTCCTACACTCCCATCCCAACACTGGTCCCGCGCGGCCCGCTCCAACTTCTCCCAAGCCTTGGGCCTCAACAATCCATCAAACCCACACTCCCTGATGAAATACCTCGCATCACACACATTGGCCACAGGTCCTCACGGGACTAAAGACCACTACAAACGAATCCTACTCTCCATGCAAAGCGCAGAGTGGAGAATTCATATTAGTGGACATACAACCCGAAGAGGCCGCCCCTCTCCTCAGTTCACACAAGAGGTACAGGGGCTACCCATCCATGATGGCGTGATACCCATTCAACCCCAAGTCCTATCCAGGGTGGACTACCTAGACATGATGGACATCCCTTATTCCACTGAGACCCAAAAGACTATCTGGAAATATGCACACCATCCTCTGTTGCAGCCTCAAGTCCGCTCCCATCTGTGGCGCTGCCTGAGGCGGGTGTATCGTACAGCTGAGCGCTCTAACACTTTACACTCATCCTGTGTCGTGTGTGGCCAGTATGGAACGCTGTTCCACCGCCTGGAGAAGTGCCCCACCTCTAAAGTGATATGGCGCGAAGTCCAACGTCTGCTAGGCCAGGATCAAACGCATCCCTTCAGTCTGTCAAGAGATATGTTTGCTTCATCAATGGCCTCCCCCTCCCACCCTCCCTTCGTGCTCTGGTGGTTGCAATCACCATGTGGACTATCCACACGATTGTCTTGGATGCCATCGCTGGCTCCATCCCCACCCTCCCTGAAGCTGTCCACAGATTCCAGTCTCATCTGGTGGACCACTTTCAAGCGTGGATGTTTGGATATCTCCCACTGCGTCGCTGACAGCTGGTCTCCTCCTGGTTCCCAGTCTGGTTCATCAAACCAGACCCCTTCTTCCACACGTGCTCAGTAGTGGCTATGGCCCCTTCACACGTTCCCTCCCCCTCCCCATAAGTGGCGTTCCCGCTGGCAACAAGAGATATCATCGCATCTCTGGGGGTGCCTCCCCTAATACTAAGTTTTGTCTCGTCTGAGTCATATTTGGAAGTGTCCGTCCCATGGTTGGCCTTCCCCACAATAAATTAAATTAAACTAAAAATTGGAAAGGGTGGTTAGCTGAGTGGGTAAAACTGCTTCCACCCCTAGTGCAGGTTTTGAGTTCAAAACCTGTACTGGCTATAGAAAACATTCTTGGTGTGGTATATTTGTCCCAAGGTTGACCCACCTCAAATAATTTTTAATAAATAACTAAAAATTGGAAGCTCAGATTGAAGTATGGGAGACTTGATATACAGTTGGCACCTGCTACAACAAGAGAATTCTTAATTATCTCAAGTATTAGTTGAATAAAAATCAAATTAGGCACAAAAGCAAGTATAGAGAAATTCCACTGTTGCCACCACTATTTTTCTTGTTGTCAACGTGGAAAGAAGAAGAGATCACCCAAATGGGAATTAGAGGTAAAGGCTACCGTGTTTCTCTCCAAGTCAATGTTAACAATTTTACATTGCAACCAACATACCCCAAATTTTATTGGGTAAAACAGCTTAGAGAATTGTCGTGGTTAGACTTAGTATTTGTGGAAGTAAATCATAAGGATAAGTAGGAGATGAGCCAGGCCAGAGGAGTCAAGTTGGCCCCCTCCCTGACCTTAGATACACTGTAGATAAATGTTGGTTTATGGCCAAGCAGTCCTAAGTTCATCCCAGGAATCCGCGTGATGGGGCCCAAACATTACATTGACAGGGTTCAAAATTAACAGTTATAGTTTAAGCAATTACGGCTAGTTACATTTTATTTCTAGGTATAATTGAATAAGTTTACCAAATTATGATTACATATGATAGTGGGTAACAGTTGAAAATCAAATTTTGAGTTTGGGCATACTTGAGCTACAAAACTATTATCAGTAGTAGCCTAGTTCCATTGGCCAGAGCCATTTCAAAGTTGACAAAATTGCTGAGGCCAGATTTCCTAGATTTCTCAACATAGTTTTTCACTGACCAGTTTTTTTGTTGGTCAGCTCTTACAATAAAGGACCTAGTCCTATCTATATTGTTCTATACTATGCTACCCTTAATTGACCTCAAGGTATACCTCTGTAGGGCGGTATCCTGGGTTTCTTTCATGAGCGCTGGGGTTGGGAGCACCATATTGTGTGTTATTGCATTGGTTTTAGTAATGTGGGTTTTTAAAAAAGTTATAGGACTCTCTTCACAGAAATGTCTGAAGCTTTTTCAGAAACTCATGTTCATGAGCCACAAGCTAAAGATTTTGTACATAAGATAGTACCCATTAAAACAAGTGAAGCACATAAATATAGGGCGCATGTTGTACCTTTATATACAACGTCTGCGCAAACTTCAGGCCAACATAATTACCTGTGGCTCCAGTACAAAAAAGCATTAAGGGAGATCTTATTTTATACTACTGTAATTTGAGCAGTATTAAAAATTAAAATGGTCAAATTTAATCAAGTTTGTTGAGCGAACAAACACTAAGTACTGACTTCATGTCAGTAGCAGGGTTCTGACCTCTTTATTACTACATATAATGAATTGGCATTGCTGCAGCATGAGCATATGACAAATGGGCTAATTGCGGGTCTGAGAGATTTGATAAAGAGAGTATATGTAAAATTTTGTAAAAAATATACAAAAGTCACTATGCTTCAACTTGTTTCACCAGCAAGATTTGGAAAGGATACTTCTGGGTTTATTGGAATTTACAGTAATGTTAACTTACTTAAGGACACGTAAAGAATCGTTGGATTTATCTGTCATAATAAACCAGGGAGCTATTTGTGAGCCATCAGATCTTTTCTGTATATAAGAAATGCTCAGTGTGCACATGAGAGTAATAACAAATGGCCCATTTTTGGAGCATTCAAGCCCATAATTTTGTACTTTTCATGGTGTTGGAAAATTAAACATATGGTTTCTCTCATAGTTGCTGAGATTAGTGTTCAATTAGTTTGGCGTTGCGGACTTACTAAGTATCTTTTTTGAATTTAGTAGTTGTGGATTTTTAAAGAATATACCAGATTGGGAGTACCAGGAACAATTCCAATAGTGATTGATGTATTTCAATTATTAGCAACAATATCTGAGGATAATTGAGAAAATGTTATATTATTTTTTCATCAAGTTTTTGACAAATTGAGGCCGAGGACTTCAAATGGGAAATTGAAGAAACATACTTATTATCTATCAGGAATTACACTGAGTGAATCACTTATTGGGAAAAGAAGCTTGATTGAGATTAGAGCCAGTGGCCACAGCAGCAAGGATAAGAGTGAAACAAAGAGTTAGGGAAGGGAGTTTTTAGATAGTTAACTGTAGTGTGACTCTGTGGTGCAAATGGTATTTTATTTAGATCCCTAAAGAAAGTTTTATGTGAGTGCACATGGAGTGGTCAGTGCTACTAGCTCTTATACTGGAAGCACTTGGAAACCCTGTAGGTACTCGGGCAACTGGCCACCACAATGATGGACTAAAGGGCGTCAGCCATGCGGGTGAAGTAGCAAGGGAGCTGGGCCACCCAAAATGGGGTGGACTTACCAAGGCACATCCAAGAGGGGTTGATGTTGGCCATGAGGGTGAATTAGCAAAGGTTTGGGCACGAGGAAGGGGGCTGAAGACTTGCTGGTGCACACCAAAGAGAGGTCATCTAGCCCAAAGTGAAGTTGTGGTCAGCTGGTTTGGGGAGTTGCACTGCAATCTTGTATTGAAAATGTACTCCAATGGAGGCTAAACAGCAAGGACCAGTATTCCTTATACTGTTAGCCTGACACACTAGTAGAGCCCCTAATATAGCTGATGTGAAATCCGTGACATATGGTCAACCTCCTTTTTTAGAGGCGATGAGGAAGTAGATAATAATGTACCACTTGAAACCACCTAAGCTCTATAAGTTAATTGATATTACCCTGGAGTATATGGGTTGCACCACATGATCTGACACAAGCTTTGAAGCTTAGTAATGGTGTCCTGAGGACGATAAAAGTAAATCAAACATAATATAAAATAATACAACTTGATCTTAAACACCTGATTTTAAGTTTTTGAGGATTTACTCGCTTATTAAGTATTTATTTGCTTCAATAGTCAAGAAGAGTTTTGGCCAAAATATACTCTGATATGATATGTATCTTATATTGTTTCCTAAACGTTCTGAAGCTCACAAAGCTAAACTAAAATACTTGACTCTTCTAGACTATACTGGGTACTTTTTCTTTCTCTAATCTGGAACTCTCCAGATTCAGGTAATAATAACAAGCTCCCCTTAACGCTTTTCAATACTTCTTTATATGAAGATCAAAATTAATATCATACAATATAAGACAGAAATATGATTATATGGTAAGGTGATGATTTTATTTTTGGTTCAGTTGCTGGTATTTTATACATCTATGGCATCTCCTGGCCATACTCATATATCAGATGAGCTTTTTAAAGCCATGTCAATCCGCTATGGATTATGACAGTGGTTAATAAAAAATCCCCAAGTTAATTTGGACTTTAATTAACTTAATTACAATTGTTTCAGCTAATTGGAGGAACTACTACTCTCATAATATGGAAAATATTTAGGCTTAATATTAGCACCTCAGCGGTGTATATTCGCCTTTTAACCAGCCCAATTACGTTTTGCCATACAGCTGACAAAATACAATAATGGAGAAAATAAATATAAGAGAATTCAAATAATGAAGCACCCCTAATTGGGACATTGGTAGGCCTCTTGATAGCACTAGGTACTCCCTATTTGGGCTGTCCATTGCAAGTACTATTGTGCCAATTACAATGATTCACTTACATAAAAATTAATATATTAAATGTATTTGCATTAAAACAATGCAATCAAGTTTGTGCCATAAAGCCAATTGATTCACCCAAGTGGATCCCATAATTGGACATAGTAATATCATATCATAGCTATTATTAGCTACAATAATCAGGTTGTTTAGATGCAATAAAGGCGGTTTTAAGTAAATCTAATTTATCAGACTATGCATATAAATCAGGAAGGACAAAAGGATCCTTCAATGAGTGTAATCTATCAGCATTCATGGTTTTTCTCAAAGGGTTTATTTTTAAGTCAAACATAAAAAATTAACATTTCCCCCACTTGACTGAATATAAACCCTGAGTTTCCAGATTTTTATTCAATGTCTGTAAACAGTACCTCTTCTGCCTATAACGATTATTTTGCTTCTCTTGATCCCAAACAATTTCATTGGCTTAACCAATTGAACAGGACTATGAAGATGCATATGTTCCTATGCTCCCTTCAGAAGTCAAAATTGGGTCACTTTGTTCCTGTACCAACTTTTATGATTTCTACTTGGCCTGAGACCATCATCAAGGAGGGCTAATCCACCATTGAGCATACTTTAGGATTGGTGGGTTATGAGTTTCAGTTGCGTTCTTCAGCAACACTTCCAGCGGACACTTTCAGCTGCATTTTGGATCCTTGAGATTCAAATTTCTTGCTTTAGCTTATCTATTTGGGATGGTGATCTTCTAACAGAGTTTATCTTTGCCCTCCACTATTTCCCAATGACTCAAGCCTATATCCAGTACAGGGCTTGTTAAATTATTCACATCAGGATAAACTAATTGACCAAATGAGGGCTGAATATGAGCTGCTTTATAACCCAATTCATCCTTTTATGCCAAAGATGCAACCATATGACCTCAAGATTTTTTCCAGGTTGACGCCTCTGTGGAGGAAGTTCTCTTATTTGTTCCACTCTTCTTGGGAGTAGTGTCAGGTGAACAGCAAGTAAGAATTAGACTGGCCTGCCAGCCCAGATGCCAGAGCATCTGAACAGCAAACCAGAATACCCAAAGCACTGCTGCTGATATGACGAATATGGAACTGGAAAGGAGTTCCACCAATATCTGCTGGTGAGCCAGAATTTCATATAGGCACAAAATAAAGTACCAGATGCATACGGCTGTTAACCTCAAGGGGTACGAGAATGTCAGTGGATAAGGCGGCTTAATTTTTAACATATAAAAAACTAAATTTTGTGGAGGATTTTTTATGGAAAAATTAAGAAAGAAAATTGACCAACAATTTTCTCAGTGTGATGTGACTGATTAAATAGTAGTCAATTTGGGGGAAAATAAGCCAGGATTGGGTCCCACAAATTTGACCTAACTGGAAAATTATTCAGGAATAGGCGGGTAATTCCCTGGAAACTGACATCAAAAAATTCTGCGGCGGGCTGAGTCACTGTCAGTTCAACCTTGAACATCCAAACCAAGGCTTGACTATGTTTCCAACGGTTGGCACAATGGCATTTTCCCTGATGAGCGGCGGGAATTCCCTAAGGCCACCCCACATAGGGGTGGGCCCATTTAGTTGGGGACAGGTTTGGGATGCCCAACCAGCCTGTGCTCAGTTGCTGGACCATTTGTTCAGTCAGTGGCATTGCATCAGGCGCAACACCTGATTTGTCAGCAGGAAGCTTTGAAACCTCATCAATGGTGTCCAGTGCTATTACCTGCCCATCGGGGGTGATGCCCAACAGATTTGAGGGGAAGAAAGATTTTTACAATCATCATGTTAACTGAATCGCAACTGTCATGTATTCCAGCCAATAGATCAGTCTTCATACCTTTTTGACCATCTAAAATCCAAGCATTGGGCTGATTGCCTCTCAAATTGGTTACAATTGATTTCATTTTGGCGATCTCAGCGCAGATTTCACTGATTCCTCATAACAGTTCTGCCAAGGATAGTGTGGGTACTGGAAGCGGGATCCAAAGTGGGAGGGCTGTTACCCAGCGCTCATCTACTATGTGAGTGAGATCGCCTTGAGTTACAAGGGGCACAGACATCTTCTTTGGTGCCTTCTTACTCGGAAATGGGAAAATGGCCTGATCAACACCCAGAGGACGTTCCCCAGGACTTACATTACCCTTTCCTTTTCCCAAGGGAAGGGCCCAACTACTGGGGAACTGCACGAGAGCCACATTCTTGTGCGCCTTGGTTAACTTGATTGTCATAATAGTTGTGACTTTTGGGGGTGGGGGGTGGGGAGCTTCGGGGTTGGATAAATGGAACACATCAACAAGGTCCATGCAATTCGCACAATTTTGCACCTTGACCCAACTGTTTTCATAGCCTGGATACCCTTTCCAAGCCATGAGGTATTGTACGGAACAACGGGATTTCTGGGATGCCAGGATAGCATCTACCTCACCCTTCTCCTCATTTTCTGATGATGATCGGTTCCAGTTCTGTGAGAATTGCACCTTTGAAGGGCGACAGCTGGGAAACATGGAAAATGGGATGCTGCTCTCAATGCGCGGGGAGCTTCAATAGGAACGCCCCATTACCCAATACATCCTCCACCAGATGGGGACCCAAGCGTTTACTGGAAAATTTGTGGAAAGGGGCCTGGATTTTTAAGTGATGGGTGTCAAGCATAACATAAGAGCCTTTTGTAAACTCGTGACCTGGAAGACACTTTTAATCTGCAAACCACTTGTAGTCATCTATAGTTTTGTGAGGTGTTCCCACACTAAGGCTTGAGTCAATCTAATATGAGCAGCGTGGTCCACGGCAGCTTGAACCTCTGGCTGCAAGCACGGCCTGACCAAAAATGAAGGATTATAACCCAACGTTGCTTCATAGGGGGAAGACCCCATGGATGCGTGGGTTCCATTATTGTACGCAAATTTGGGTGAGGGGGAGATCATCAGCCCAAGTATCCTGCGCGGCTGCAGCATAGCAACGCAGGTACTGTTCAAGAACCTGATTGACTCACTCAGTCTGGCCTTCATACTGAGGATGGTACGCTGTGGAGTGACAGTGGGATATTTTCAGGATTGATAGGAGTTCACTCCAAAACTGCGCGGTGAACTGGGAACCACGGTCACTGATGATCTCCTGGGGAGACCAAACATCAAAAACACATGGCGTATGAAAAGGTGGGCAGTTTCTTCTGACGTAATTGTGGAAGTACAAGGTATAAAAAGGGAAAATTTTGCAAAGTGATTTACCACTACCATTGCCCCTGTGAACCCATTAGAACAGGGGAGCTTGACAATAAAGTCCACAGACACCAATGTCCATGGTCCCTCCACCTGCTGTAAGGGGTGCAGGAGGCCATTTTTGCCAGAACAATCTGACTTGGCCCTGGCACAAGTAATTCAATTGGCGATCCAGACTGGAACTTGTTTTGTCAAACCTGCCCAATTGAAGGTCCATTTGATCAAATCGATTCATTTCTTGGAACCAGGGTGACCAACAGTGTGGGGATCATGATGTGCGCAAAATACCTCAGTTCAGAAAAGAGGGGGGAACCCAAACACGAGATCTTAAAATATAAGACCCTCCTTCAGTGAGTATAGGGAGAGTTTATGCTTCTGGTGAGATAACTGCTTGACCAACTCCACACCCTCAGGGCAGGCCATTTAACTGGCTAAGACCTGATCAACTAACAGAGTGTCAGGGGCCAGAGCGATGAAATAAATGACAGGGGGAACAATTGACAAGATTTGGGTGGTAGGAATCACATTAATAAGATCCACTTCCTCCAGATCCACAGAACTGTGGGTGCAGCTGCAGCTGAGAAAATAGGGAAGTACATTTAGTGCACCTTTTACAAATTCGTATTTAAAATTGAAATTGCAAAGGTCCCAATAGGTTTGGGATTGCCGGTGTGCCAATTTTTGGGGTTTATGAAAGTACAACAGGGCCTGGTGATCCATGTGAACCGTTAATTCATGTCAGGCACCCTGTAACAGGTACCTCCAATGAGTTAAGCCCATGCAATGGCTGCCAAATCCTTGTCATAAATAGCCCAAGACTGCTCCATAGAGGTAAACTTTATGAAAAAGTAGGCGACCAGGTGTTCCAAACCATCGTGCTCCTGGAGCAACACTGCTCCAACAGCTACTGTTGACGCGTCACATGCAATGATATATGGCTTGGTGGGATCAGCGTGTTTTAAAATGGGAGGGCATACAAGCACCTCTTTAATTGATTTAAAATCCTGTTGGCATTTGTCCATCCAGCGAAATAGTACATTTTTCCCTGTGAGTGGATGGAGTGGGGCGGCGAGTTGTGAAAGTGCAGAGGAGAACTTTTTAAGAAAATGATGGTTTCCAGGAAACTCTGTAGTTGTTTTTGGGTAGTCAGAGTTGGCCACTCCGGATAGCATCCAACTTATTAGGAAGAATTGTGACACCATCTTTAAGAACCAGGTTCCTGAGGAAAGTAACCTCCTCCTTATAAGACTCACACTTGGAAGGTTTGAGTAACAACCCTGCCTTATGCAAGGCGACCACCACTGCTTCTAAGTCAATAGCATGTTGTTCAGGAGTTGGAGAGTGAACCAGAATGTCATCAATGTATGCAACAGTGCAGGTGAACCAGAGGTCACCAAGTACATTGTCAATCATCCATTGGAACATAGCGGGAGCATTCTTCGGCCTGAAAGGCAATACACGAAATTGGAAAATGCCACGCTTCATCCAGATTGCTGTTAACCATTCCTGCCCTTCCATTACCTGAATTTAGTTGAAAGCGTTCACCAGATCCAGCTTAGAGAACACATGGGATTTGGAAATTGCCTGGCTGATTGTCTGCTCCAGAGGTAAGGGGTAGGGATCAGTAACTGTTATTTTATTCAGATGACTGTAATCCATGCAGGGATGGAGAGAACCATCCACTTTTTTGGCAAAGACAATGGGGGAGGCGACGGGTGAGGTCTCCTTGAACAACCAACCTTTTTTCAACATATTGTCCAACCAGGTATTGAGTGCAACTTCTTCCTCCGCTGTATGGGGATACAACGGACAATTGATGTTCACCAACTCCACGGTTGTTCAAAACCCACAATCAAACCTGGTGTGTTTAGGCAGGAATTCCGCCTTTTCCATGTCAAAATTTTTGATAGCGCATTAAGCTTTTGGGGAAATTGGCTGGGATGCCTACAGAAATGACTAGGGTAGTGATAGAGCTGGTTCCTTGTATCTTCTTGAGGGTGTTAATCAGAGATAATTTTCCCTCCAAATGATCATTATAAACAACATAGTATTAGACTCCAAATGAATCTTCACATGTTGTCAACGCCACCACCCCACACCTAAAATCATTGGAAGCACCAAGTTCATCATAGCTGAAAAGCGATTGCAGAAGCTGAATTGGTGGATTGAAAAAGGTGCCTGTCAGTGAACAACATATGAGGGCTGGTAAGCAGATGAGGCCACCATCACTGAGGAGCCTGCATCCAATTCCAGTTTTAATTGTTGCGCCAACTCAACACTCATAAAATTTCCTGCGGCTCAAGTGTCCACCAGGGCCTCAAAGGAGATGTGATGGGACCCAACACTAATCCTCATGGGTACTAAGTAGTAAGCGTAGTTCTCCTTAAGGGTAGTTGTGGATGAATCCAGTGATACCGATGAGATGGTGGTGGGGTCAGGGAAAACCACTGGGCAATAGCCACGGCAACTATGGGGTATGGTTTTGGAGTTTTTAGTGTGGCTGGACTAATGTGATTAGAGATAATCTTCTTTACAACCTGGTTCAGTTGGAAGGAAGGAACCATTGCTGCGCCAATACACGTGAGAAAGGTGGAAATGGCTGAGGATAATGGTTGGTCAATTATGTCAGGCGAACAGCAAGTAAGAATTAGACTGCCCTGCCAGCCCAGATGCCAAAGCATCTGAACAGCAAACCAGATTGCCCAATGCACTGCTGCTGATATGACGAATATGGAACTGGAAAGGAGTTCCACCAATATCTGCTGGTGAGCCAGAATTTCATATAGGCACAAAATAAAGTACCAGATGCACACGGCTGTTAACCCCAAGGGGTACGAGAATGTCAGTGGATAAGGCGGCTTAATTTTTAACATATAAAAACTAAATTTTGGGGAGGATTTTTTAATGAAAATTTAAGAAAAAAAATGACCAACAATTTTCTCAGTGTATGTGACTGATTAAGTAGTAGTCAATTTGGGGGAAAATAAGCTGGGATCAAGTCCCACAAATTTGACCTAACTGGCGAATTATTCAGGAATGGGAGGGTTAGTTCCCTGGAAACTGACATAAAAAATTTGGCGGTGGGATGAATCACTGTCAGTTTGACCTCAAACGCCTGAACCAAGGCTCAGCTACATTTCTGACAGTTGGCATGACAGCATTTAGCCTGATGAGCGGTGGGAATCCCCAAGGCCACCCCACATAGGGGTGGGCCCAATTAGTTGGGAATGGGTTCAGGACGCCCAACCCTCCTGTGCTCAGTCGCTGGGTAATTCGTTCAGTCAGTGGCATTGCATCAGGCTCAACACCCGATTTGTCAGCAGGAAGCTTCAAAACCTCATCAATGGTGTCTGGTGCTATTACCTGCCCATTGGGGGTGATGCCTAACGGATTTGGGGGGGAGAATTTTCTGATTGTCATGTTAACCAAGTTGTAACTGTCAGGCATTCTGGCTAATAGATCAGTCTTCATACCTTTTTGACCATTTAAAATCCAAACATTGGGCTGATTGCCGCTCAAATTGGTTACAATTGATTTCATTTTGGCAATCTTAGCGCAGATTTCACTGATTCTTCATAACAGTTCTGCCAAGGATAGTGTGGGTACTGGAAGCGGGATCCAAAGTGGGAGGGCTGTTACCCAGCGCTCATCTACTATGTGAGTGAGATCGCCCTGAGTAATGAGGGGTACAGCCATCTTCTTCAGTGCCTTCTTACTTGGAAATGGGAAAATGGCCTGATTGACACCCAGAGGACATTCCCCGGGGTTTACAAATATGCCTAGTTCTTATTTTATCCTTGGGTCTAAATACCCATGATGTTAAGTATGTTCATTTCAACTCAGCTATTCAGGAAGCCTTTGAGGCTTTGCACCAGGATAGTGCGGAAAAAAATCTTCTAAAAATGGCCTTACTCAGCCACCTTATTTCTTATTTTTCCTTACTGGATGCCTTCAGGCCAGTTGTTGCATGTACCCCATCATTTAGTGGTTGAAAGCCCAAGTTTATTGTGTCTGACTAGCAAATCCAGTAATATCAGTACTGGACTGATTTCTTGGTTGACTGTCTTCTCCTGGGCGTTTGTTTTCCACCTGATTATGGGCTCAATCAGATTACTGTTAACAGTTTTGTGCCTCTACTACTGATTGTTTGCTGGGGAATTGGCTACAACTAATACACAGCGCATATGGCTCTATGCCACTATAGCCCTTTTTTGTTATTTAACAATTGAATTGGGCCAAATTGGCGTGCACAAAAGAGGAATCTAGTCCCAAGTCCCCTCCCCCTTCAAAAAAAAGGAATAAAAACCATGATGATTAATTATTTATTTACCAATATATTTATTTTTTAATTTTATATTTATTTTTAATTTTCTTTTCTTAAGGCCAACCATGGAATGGGCACTTTGATAAACTCTAACTATAAACCACTAAGAAAAATGAGGAGCACCTCAGAGGAGCTGAGGATACCTCCTGTTGCCAGCGAACTGCCAGTGGAAGGAAGAGGAGGAGTGATAGGGGAGGCCTAGGCAAAAACTGCACATAAATGAAGGAAATGGTCCGATGAGAGAAACCAGATGGGGAACCAGGATGACACCTACCAGCGTTGGCAGGATGGCAGGTGGCCAAACAGCCAAGCTTGAAAGTGGTCCGTGAGGTGGTAAGTGCAAGTGGCGCACAGCTTCACGGAGGTTTGGGGAAGAGCCAGATAGTGCATCAAGGACAATGGTGTGGATCATCCATAGCGCTAATGCAACAATCAAGATGCAGAGAAAAGGTGGATAGGGAGCTCATGGAAAAGGCAAAGGTGTTTTTGGACAGGCTGAAAGCCTGCTCACTCTCTTGGCAATAAGAGGAGCATAACATCCCGCAAAATTTGCTTAGGATGGCGGGCAATCTTCCAAGCAATGGACTAATAACAGTATTGAACGCATACAATGCATGAAGATTGAGAGGCATTGGACTGCTCAGACGTGCGTTACACCTTTATCAGGCATCTTCATACATGAGCGCAAATCTGGGGTTGTAAAAGAGGATGGTGTTTATACCGCCAAGTGTCCTTATGGGTCTCCAAATGATATGAGATTTAAACTTGTCAAGATAGTACACACGTGCAATGAGGTGGGGATTTTAGGGTACCAGGTTGTTTAAAAAGAATTTTCCATGGACATCTTGTTTAAAATGGGGAGTAGGGCGACCCCTCTGGAGGTGTGTCCATTTATGCTGATTCTCTACTCAGTGTTCTGCATGGTGAGGAGAATTCATTTGAAGTGGGTCAGAGTCCCATGTGGGCCCATGAAAGAGGGATGAGAGGCAATATAGCTTAACAGAGAATGGGGGTGGGTAAGATTGAGGAGGCCAAGGGCGCAGAGTATGTTGGAGTGGGCTGCGCGTGACTAGTATTGGTCTGGGAGTGTGGGTTGGTGACCGTAGCGACCCAGGTGCCAAGTATTTTGGTGGCATGGGCCTCAAAGTTGAGAAGGCCCATAACACCACTATGGCGACGGCCAAAAATGACATTCAGGTGCACAGGGGAGGGCGTCTTAAACAAATCAACCTTTGAAGTAGGGTGTACAAAGGGATAAAGAAAGAGGGATAAAAGGCGATGGCATGGGCCACAAACCAGACTTTGGACAGGAGCATAGAGTTAGAAAGCACAACCCATCCTGGGAGGGTAGTCTGGTGGGCTCTTAGGGAACTGATCGCTTTGTGACATTGTTGAGGATATGGTTCTCTATTAATGACGGGGAGTACCCTCCCACCTCTAGCCACACTCCTAAATGGTGCACTGGACCAGCCATGTGTCAGGGAAACTGGAGCGCAGGAGGTCGCTGGAGGATAAGACACAGGCCAAAGGTGTGCCAACAAAGCCAAGTGACCCAACAAATCGAAGAGACGTCCTAAATGTTCATAATTGTGTTTCCAAATAAATCTGTGGAGAAAGCGCACACCAAACTGGCCACAATTATCAGTGACACGAGGCCCTGGGTGCTGGGAAGGGTGGCAAAAAATCTAGGGCTAAAGGCAGCAAAGTAGGAGGAGATGGAGCCGGCGGAATACGTGGCAAAGTAGGCGGTGGACTCAGGTACAACAGTAGGGGCAAACCTGAGCGAAAAATGGACTCCAGCCATTGCAGAACTTTGTTGAGTTGTATTTTTTTGGAAAAACCAAAATACAGGAAATGTGCCCAAAATCCTAAGCTTTATTAATATGATCTGTGTATCTGAGAAAAGAAAAGCCTTTCTCGTCTTGGGTCTTAATTTATAGGGTGTTGCTGCACGAAGATTCCAGTGGTTATTGGAATCTGATATGAGCTACAATTCGTCATTTTTCAACAAAATCAAAGTTTTTCGAATTTGGACAGATTTTGTAACCTCATATCTTAAGATTTCCTGGGTCTTGATTTTTATTCCCGCCTGGGCTTTTTCCTCAATTAAGCCGTTTTCCTCAGCTCTAGCTGGCAAAGCCAAAACCCATTTTTTTCAATGACCTTAGATAGATTATTGGTGACCCTTAGGGGTTCTGGTTTCTGCCAAGGGCTTGTTGGACTTGGCTTTAGAAGGGCGATTAATTCCAGGAAATATGTCACTAGCTGTGACATCACCCTCCGCTCTTGGACGGGGTTCTACACCACCTGAGGGGACATTGGCCAAGGAAAAGCTTTTGTGGGAAGTGTGTAACTTCATGGCAGCTAAAAAGGCTTTGGTGGCAGGCCCTGCGGCACCTTGGAATCTAGAATGGAAGTCATGAATTAGGTCCTGAGCATTGGTCATGTCCTAATAAGATACCCAGCTGTTCTCTGCCTCATCATATCATTTCCAGGACACCAATTACTGCAGGCAGCGCTGAGATAGGCGAGAAGCAAGAATGGCATCAATCTCATATCTGGGTTCAACATCCACTATCAAAGGATCTGGGTGAGGTGGCATGGGACCACCGAAGGGGGTCAGGAGGCATTAATGTAAGGTGCTGAACACTTTGATTGAGGGGGTAAGTCAACCTGGTAAGATGATGGGCCAACTTTATTGAGGATCTTGAAGGGTCCAACACGCTTAAGACCTAACTTGCGGCAGGGTTGCTTCAGGTGGAGATTCTTGGCGTTGACCATGATCAAGTCACCAGGCTTATACTCAGGTCCTTCACAGCGCTTTCAGTCAGCATATGCTTTGTAGATCCTCACAGCATCAACGAGAAGGTACTTCACTGCCTGATGTACGTCCCTGAGCTCTTTAGCGCGCTCATTGGCAGTGATAATGGTGGACTCAATCCGCGGACTTAGGTTGAAACTGGGGTTGTAACCATAGTTTGCAAAGAAGGGGAAGTGCCTGTAGAGGAATGGGTAAGGTTATTATAAGCAAATTGCGCCAGTGGGAGGTGAGAGGACCAATTGTTCTGTTCTGCATTTGAAATAACTACTCAAGATATGCTTCAAACCTTGGTTCACCCTCTCCTTCTGTCCATCTGAATGGGGGTGGAAGGCTGTGGAGCGGCAGGGGCGGATGCTGAGGATGGAAAGCAGGGCTTCCCAGAACTGAGCGGTAATTGTGGGCCCCGATCACTGATAATCTCCTTGGGGAGACCATATAAGAAAACGATGTGATCTACAAAGAGGCGGTCTGTCTCAACTGAAGTAATGGTGGTGTTGCAAGGGATGAAGTGGGCCGTCTTTGTGAAACGGTCCACCATAACCATTAAATCATAACTCTGGGACAAGGAAAGTTCCACAATAAAATCATCAGACACTGATGTCCAAGGGCCCTCAGCAGCTTGGAGGGGAACATGAAATCCAGAACTCTTCAGGCGTCTTGGCTTTGACCGGTTGCACGTCAAGCAAGACTTTGTGACTTTTGCCACATCAGTGGCAATACCTTTACAACTGCAGGAGCGGCGGACTAACTCAAGCGCCTTGTCCTTGCCAGGGTGGCCAGCAGTTGGAAGGTCATGAGCTTCACGGATCACTTCCTCACGCAGGGGTCCAGGAGGTACCCACAACTTGCCCTGATGGAGGATGACCTCATCCATCAACTGGTAGCCTTTTTCCAGGGATTCGCCATTTCTATGGCAGGCCTGCTTAATCTTATCATAGTCAGTTGACAGAGGTTGGGACAACCTAACATGGGAAGGGGTGTCAGTGTCACCTTTTAAAGGTTCCATTATAAGAAGAGCGAGGGGTTGAACAGTGGGCTCTCCTTCACCTGTTCTGGCTTAATCAACACCTAGGTATTGTGGGCGTCAACTATTTCTGGTTCAGGTGCTAGAGCAGGGTTCCGGGACAGAGCATCAAGTAATATGTTCTGGGTGCCCTTAATGAAGTCATATTTGAAGTCAAACACTGACAAGATTTCTAACCGCCTGGACTGGCGAGGGGATAGCTTCTGGGGGGCGCGGTAGTACATTATGCCTTGTGGTCAGTATGGACAGTAAACGGCCGCTTAAACCCATGCAAATGGTGGCGCCAGTGTTGCTCTGCTTCAACAACTGCAAGGAGTTCCTTATCATATATCGCATAGTTGAGCTGCGCCAGGGTCAATTTCTTTGAAAAGTAAGCAACAGGCCGTTCCACTCCAACCTCACCCTCTTGTAAAAGAGCAGCTTTTACCCCAAAGTTGGAAGCATCAGTGGCGACAATAAAGGGGCGGCTGGGTTCTGCAGGTACCAACACCGGGCTGGACATTAGTATGGACTTGACGGCGTGGAATGCAGCGTTGCATTCATTGGTCCAACTAAAAATCTTCTTCCCTGAAGCGGTGTAGAGAGGGGCGGCACTTCTAAGAGCTTTGGGGGTGAACTTCTTAAGGAAGTTACATGTCTCAAGGAAGCTGCGTAACTCTGTGAGAGATGAGGGGGTAACCCAATCATGGATAGCTGCTTCCTTATCTGGGGCAATAATGTGACCATGGGAGAAGATAATGTTTCCTAAGAAATCGACCTTGCGTTGGAAGAACTCACATTTGTAGCCTTAATTGTAAGTTTTCCCTGTGAAAGTCTCTCCATGATAGACACAAGGTGGCGGGCATGAGATTCGTAATCTGGGGAAAAGACCAGTATGTTGTCCATGTATGCAATCGCGCAAATACCCATAAGATCTCCCAAGACAGCATCAATGAGCCTCTGAAAGCAGGCGCGAGCATTCTTCAAACCAAATGGCATAACTCTGAACTGGTAGATACATTTCTGAGTGTGATTAGAGATCAACCACTCCTGGCCTTCCTTAATGCAGATCTGGTTGAAAGCGTTGAGGCAGTTAAGGTTGCGGAACGCCCTAGCCTTCTCCACGTAGCAGGCAATCTGTTGCTCCAGAGGGAGCGGATGGGGTTCAGGCACTGATACGTTGTTCAAATTGCCATAATTAACGCAGGGACGAAGTAAGCCATCAGAAATCTCTACAAACAGGAGGTTGGAGCACACAGGTAAGGATTTCTTAAAGATTTGACCCTTATAGAGCATGTCGTCTACCCAAGCGTCCAAAGCAGCATCATCCCTAAGGGACAAGGAGTTAATTGGAGAGGATATCTTGACGAGATCCACGGTCAACTTTAACTCAAAGTCAAACTTGGTGTGCTCAGGGAGTGGGCGGGCCTTTGTGGGATCAACAGATAGCATATCCATGGATGCATTTTGGCAGAGTAAATGTTGGGTTCAGGGCGTCAGTAGGTTGAATAGAGGCTAGGCCCATCTTAGAAGAGGGGCCCCACCTTCTAGGGAGCACAGTGGCGCTCTCATCTAAGCAAGGAATGGTAACCATGACTCACCCAGGAAATTGTGCATGCATGGTAGAGTCTAGAAGGTTAGTGGCAATGTCAAATTGGCGCCACCAGCCAGCCCCTAAAATAACAGGGTACAGAAGGTTCTTTATCGAGGAGAAGCTCTCAACAAAGTAACCATCACCTGCAATGAAAGGGACAGGTGTTAACACACGGTAACTTAGAATGGTTTGAGATTCACCACCCTTCACAAACTGACCAACTCCCAGGGGTAGCTCCAGGGCTTCTGCCAACTCATGGCGAATGAAATTTTCAGTTGCACTAGTATCCACCAAAGCGAGTGCTTGAAAGCTCTTCCCTGCAGAAGAAAAGGTAGCCATGAACAAGAAGTAAGCTGAGGAGGGTTTATTTCCATCATAGCCAAGAGATGACAGTATGGCTCCAAGCCCAGAGGGCGGCGTATAATGTAGAGTATCCCCTAAAATTTTTTTCCATATGACTTCACATTACCATAAAGTTGTCCACGGGACTTAAATGGTGTGGGGTAACTTAATGATCTATGTTTAACGGGAGAAAGATCTTTATCTCATGAGACTACACCATTCAGGACAGCCAAGCTTTTGGCGGGGTCAGCCACGGCTATTTCTTCTTCGATCATCCTCTCATGGATCTCTACTAGTTTCTGATTGGAGTCGGCCACAAGAGGTGACTCTGGAGTGATAGGAAAGAGTTGTTCAACTGGGCCAACTGGGATGACAGGTTGGACAGAAGGCATAGGTTCCAAAATGGCAACGGCAGGTCCATACCCTGGAGAAAGTGAATGCTCTGAATAAAATGGGTTAGACTTACTAACCCCCTCTACTTTTGAGGACAAAAGTGAGGGGTACTCCGTGGAGCGCGGCGGTGCAGGGCCAGTAGTGAGGGGACCCCCACCTATGATGGAGGTTTCAGTCTCACCTTCCAGCGAGCTCACTGCTGGTTCCAAGTGGTACTGGGAGAGTACGGAAGTAGGGCCTTCTAGATTCAGGTTGGAAGTGTCCATAACGGCCAGTGCCTCAGCTGGATACTTCACCACTGGATCAAAAACAAGTTGGTACCCCATAGTGATGGAGTCATAAAGCTCTAGTATCTGAAGATCAGCGGTACAATTAGGCTTGGGGGCACAGAGGCTGATAGACAACAGGGATGCAAGGATGGAGCATGTCCCAGATAAGGAGGGGGATGGGTTATTCTATATGGCGAGGGAAGAACCAGTATTATCTAAGGACTTGCGGAGAAGGGCCATTTTCAACTGTTCAAGAGATTCCAACGTTGATGCTCGCTCTTAAAACAGGCGCAAGTATTGAGCTGTAGTGAGGTCTCCTTGGGATAAGTGTACAAAGGAGTTATAGTCCTCAAAGGTAGCAGGGTGATACTGGCAGGGCTTGACAAAAGTTTCCAATGCTGGGAGAGATTCTTGAAGGAATCTATTATTCTCACCCGTGGAGAGTAACCATTGGTGGGATCCCTCTGAAATCTCATGGAGCAGCAGCTGGAGGAGGAGGACGTCAGCTAAATCCCTGTCTTGAGACTTCTGGCGGGCCTTAAGGCTGGATAACGTGTTGGAGATCTCATTTTTAAATTTGGATTCACGTGAAAAGTGGAGAGTGAGACCAATAGTGACAGGCACTGCACACTTTATGAGCGTCTTGAGTGAGGGGAGCCGCGCAACAACCTCAGCACACCCTTTGAGGAAGGTAACAACCAAGGCTAGAAAGAATAGAAAAGTATCAGCCCAGTGGACCGCTTCAACGGGTGACAACTATGAGAGGATTGGGCTAACTCCAGCCACCAAACAGTAGAAGAAACTCACAAAATATTACAGGCTTTTCTCAGATAATGTCAGTAATACTGGAGCGCAGGAGGTCGCTGGAGGGAGAGACACAGGCCAAAGGTGTGCCAACAAGGCCAAATGACCCAACAAAACGAAGAGACGTCTTAAGTGTTCATAATTGAGTTTCCAAATAAATCTTTAGAGCAAAGCACACACCAAACTGGCCACAACCATCAGTGACACGAGGCCCTGGGTGCTGGGAAGGGTGGCAAAAAATCTAGGGCTAAAGGAGCAAAGTAGGGTGAGATGGAGCCGGCGTAATAGGTGGCAGAGTAGGCGGTGGACTCAGGTACAACAGTAGGGGCAAACCAGAGCGGAAAATGGACTCCAGCCATTGCAGAGCTTTGTTGAGTTGTATTTTTTTGAAAAAAACCAAAATACAGGAAATGTGCCCAAAATCCTAAACTTTATTAAAATTATCTGTGTATCTGAGAAAAGCAAAGCCTTTCTCGTCTTGGGTCTTAATTTATAGGGTGTTGCTGCACAAAGATTCCAGTGGTTATTGGAATCTGATATGAGCTACAATTCGTCATTTTTCAAAAAAATCAAAGTTTTTCGAATTTGGCCAGATTTTGTAACCTCATATCTTAAGATTTCCTGGGTCTTGATTTTGAATACCACCTGAGATTTTGCCTTAATTAAACCGTTTTCCTCATCACTGGCTGACAAAGCCAAAACTCATTTTTTGTCAATGACCTTAGGTCATTGGTACCCTTAGGGGTTCTGGTCTCTGCCAAGGGCTTGTTGGACTTGGCTTTAGAAGGGCGATTAATTTCAGGAAATATGTCACTAACTGTGACACCATGGGTCTTGGCACAAAGGGAGCACAAGCGGTCAGTATGAGATGGCTGGGGCAAGTGAATCAGAGACCTAGCTGCCAGAGCAGATTGAGTAAGGGGCGCTGGTGGCCAACAGGATTTGTACTCGCTGAGGAGGATGATTTAGTCTTGGAGGCATTAAGGGCAGCCTTACTGACCATAGATCAATCCAAGTTAGTTAACTACAATGAACGTGCACCTTGGGCTGTTAGACACCCAACCACACAATTTTTAGTAAATGCCAGAATTTTAAATGGTGCTTGGCCTTGCGCATGGACACCAGCAAGGCGCAAATTCACATTATTTAAAAGTGGGTTAAGGCTGAAATTGTACAATAGTGAGCTTAAAGGGTCCCCTTGGCGGAGAACCTTTGAGGGTGGACCACATCAGTGAGAAAACCAAGGCAAAAACACCCATTGTAGCGGATCCTGTAAGCAACATCATTAATTGGTGAACTGGCGGAGGAGGTGTAACTTCTGGAGGCAGGCTTTGAGGTAATCCCAGTTGACCCTATCATAAGTTCTCTGCTGATCTAGGAACGCAAGAGCCTAGTAGCCATGAATTGGCAGATATTGGTTACAGTGTGTATGTTGTCCCAAATTGACCGCGTGGGATGAAACCAAATTGGTTAGAAGAGATCAATCAGAGGCAACTTCCCCTAGGCGGTTGGCCATAATTTTAGTAAATAACTTAGTATTGGTATTAGTAAGTGATATGGGGCGCCAGTTGGCCAAGTCCAGCTTATCCTCTTTCTTATAAAGGGTAATCATGTATGCTTCCTAGCACCCAGGAAGGTGGCGCATTTCTAACAGACACTTATTTATTGAGAAAAGCAACAAAGAGGAGAATTAATTAAATATTTCTTATTGCAATAATATGTAATACCATCTGGACTTGGGCACTTCCTGTGCAGTGCACTGTGAATGGCATAACAGAGTCTGTTCCAAGTAATTAAATTTATTAACGGGTGGTTAACCTGGCAGGTAAAACTGCTTCCACCCTAGTGCAGGTTTTGAGTTCAAAACCTGTATTGTCTAGAAAAATTCTTAGTGTGGTATGCTTGTCTCAAGGTCGAGCCCTCCTCAAATATTAAATTAAACTACTGCCATGTATTGGGGAAATGGTGCAGATATGTGCGCCATTGAGAAACTAATTAGTTTCAGCCAGCTTGACTGGATCAAATTGATACAATTTAAGAATAATAGTTTTGAACATCAACTGCCACTTTGGCTGGAGTTTCTGTGATGGAGTGGTCTGGCTGCCTCACCTATGTGAAGGCAAGCTCTGTTGCAGTGCAAAGAATTTGTGGAAAAAATAGGCGGAGCATGTGTAACCCAACATAATATTTTTTGCCTTGAACTGAATGCAAATGTGATGTTTGTGTTGTCTTACCAGTGCGTTGAGACAAGAAGATACTTCTGCTCACTTAAGACCCCAAGCCAGGCAGTAGCCTGCAGCAGGGACATTAGACTCCAGGTGGTCCACTTTGGAAAGCGTGCAAATTATGACCTCTGAGGCAGCCTATGAGTGACATGATGAGAGGTGGCATACCTGACAGATGGTGTTCGCTTTAAAGGTTGACCAGGTAGAAAGTGGGTCTGCACAAAGTGGTGTGGTAAAATCTGGTGCCAAAGTTTCGTTGTCTGCCCATGAGGAAAACCTGGGCGATGTGATATCAGCTGGCCAAAGTTTGCACCATTTTGGAGCCTGTAATTTAGGGTTTGACAAAGTAAATAAAACACCATACTGTGGTTGGAGAAATAAATTTTTGCCATTGTATAGTGCGCAATATGGGACTAAAAGTATAATAGGAAAATAATAAGGCCAATGCGGGACATAGAACTCAGCTGACCATGTTGGGACCATCTAGTACTAAAAAAAAGAACTCAGCTGACCATTGTACACATAGGGATGGGACATGCTGGGAAGCAGCGGTGCATGTTTGGGGAGGGTATCTAAAATTATCAAGGTGGTTTTAGAACTCAGAGTTTGATGTTCTCTTGTAGGGGGGTAGGCGTTGAAGGCCAGCGGATGGTGGCTGGGTTGGCCAGCAGTTCAAGTCGCCCACCATAAACGGATCAGGTGGATGTGGGAGGGAAGTTACAGCTGAGAGGAATTCCTGGCGAGCTTGCTCACAGATCAGTGTGTAGATATTAATGACAGCGTGCACTTAATTTTCCCATGAAAAGGAAATGACCAGCACACATCCATCGAGGTATAAATTTTTAGAAATAAAACAAAACTACAGGTTGCATGTATAAGGAACCCACAGTATGGTGACTTAAAATGAAAGGGAGGGGAGGAGCATGGTTGCCTATGTGTCCTCAGCACCGTGTGGACTGTGGGTTTCCTGAATGTCCAGGATGTCTACATGTAAATTATTTAAAAAACTCAGTTTCCTAGCCCAGGATGGAGAGGCCTTGATTCCAGCAATGTCCATCCCTATTCTTGAGGCTCCCCCATCGCGCCTTAGGTGAAATGGGAAGGGGCCCTTGCCCTTCTGCCAGCTCTTTTCCGACATGTATTAAGGCAGCATGTATGCGGGAATCAATAGAGTCAGCAGAGTCATAGTTGTCTTTCGTGACAAATACAATTTTTTGTTTAGGCTCATGTTTTTGGAGTAATTCAACGTCTGCCAAATTTTTGTAGTTAGGTGCTCCTGCGGTGCACCAACATGAGTTGATTAAAACTTGGGGATAAATAGAATGAGAGAATTAGTTTTGATCAATGCTTGGTAATATTAGTCAGGTAAATCTGACTCATCCATCTGATCTGAAGGTAGGTGTGCTTAATCTGATTGGTGAGTGGATTCATGAGCCGCTTTTGCTTTGAACAACTCAATATCATCTTAGGTCTAGGCAGGTGGGATCATGGACACTGCTGATGCCGCTACCTTGGCCGCTGCTCTATAATCCTGTTTGGCCTTTTTGCGCTCTTGTGGGGGCACGGGTTTTACCTGAATGTAACACCCCTACGCGCACCATGAGAAGGCAGCGTTAGTGTCAATGGCCAGTTCATAATGAAAGTCAGCTCTTTCCATTGCTTTGGGGAGGGTTTTGTTTTGATTGATGCCCTCTATGGAAGGGTAGGTGTGCGCTTTATGGCCAAAAGCATGACAAAAGATGGAGATAGGGGCGCGCTATCCACCATTAAATTGGAATGGGTGGGATACCTGCTCATCATTATTTACAACAGCAGTGTGGTTAGTTTGGGTTGTCTTCCACTATAACTGCAGATGGGGTTATTACTGCAATTGCTTTGCCATGCACAGCTTTAGCATAATCATTAAATGTTGCATTTTGAAGGAGTGAAGATTTCCATAGATTTTAAACCCTTCTATGAGGTAGTGCTCCAACACTGTGCTCTTTATCATTATTGGGAGGAATTCAAACATGACAAAGAATTTATTTAAATTTAGTCCAACATATGTGATTCATTTTGACCACATGTTACCATCTGGGAGGTCGACCACCATGTGCACCTGTGCAGCTTCATCTGCTGTGTGTGAAGATTCAAACCTGAGATCCAACGATCCATGGAACATAGAGTGTGGTGCAACATACACCATGTCTGTAAAGTGTTTGTGCACATCACCAAAAAAATTTTACTTAAAGTGACATTAAATTGATATCCAGAAAAACTTGAACCCTGTGCTCCACTGATGACAGGAGCTGGAAATGTGGAGTTTTGATAAACTGGTTGCATTTAGCTTACCAAGCTAAAATCTCCAGAAAAATTTTAACCGCTGTTTTCTTCTTTTAGCTTGGCCACTAGTGCCACTGGTGCGTTTAAAAAGTTTGGACTTTGTTCATACCAACTCTGTGCCCTTTACTACACTCACCCAACCTTTACCTGATGTCAGGTGCACGCTCACCTCCTCATGTTAATTATCAAACTTACCTAGTCTTGAATTGAATCAGTTGCAATAGTGATTGCAAAGAGAAAGAAAAATTTCAATGGCCTTACTAATATTTTATTTTTTGTAATATAAAATTTTTAATTTATTATATATATATCTTTGTTACTATTATATTTTTTAGTTTTATTTTAATTTGTTATGTATTTTTAGACTTATATTTAGTATCTTCCTATAATTGTGTATCTTATTGTTTTTTTTCTCCTAATTGGCCCACTTTTTAAATCTTCTTAGGAATTCTGCATGGACTCAATTATAAATATGTCCTGTTTTAACCTCTTTGATGGTGTAAACAAACCTTGATGTTATCTCAATAATCACATATGGGCCAGCCCAAATGTGATTTAACTTTTGTAAATAATCCAAATTGTGCTTATTACAGTATAGTACCTCATTGTAAAATTTTAATTTAGTCAAATTGTATTGATTTTTAGAATCCTATTCATGTTGGGCTTTTTTAACAGCAAAACTATTGTCAAAGGCTTAAGCATGTAGTTTAATTAAGGTATCTGCAAGCTGATTGATCTATTGAATATACTGCTCTCACCATAATCTTCTAAGACCAAATATAGCATTGATGGTAGGGCCGGATGTCTTCCATATAAAGCCTGGAAAGGCAACATCTTAGTGGCAGATTGATACAATATGTTGTAAGCTAACATGTCTGAGCTTAGAAATGTGCTCCATTAAGATGGGTTTCCTGAAGTTAGCTTCCATACAATGTTCACAAGCGCCCTATTTACGCGCTCAACTGTTCCATTTGTCTCCGAATGGTAGGGAGCAGAGACCAAACCTCTCACACCCATCAATTGGTTAAGCTTTGTGATAGCGTTGGCAGTAAAATTACTCTCATTATCGGTCAGGATAACCTGTGGACAACCATGTTTGTAAATAATATTCTCTAGGATAAACTTGGCCACTGTTGCTGCACCTACTTCCCAAATATCCTTAGCTTCAACCCACTAATAAGTGGTCAATAGACGCGATGATGGCCTTGGAGTTGATAGTGGGAAGTAATATGACAACATTTATGGATACAGTATGCCAAGCAAATTTGGACCAAATTGAGCGGGTAAGATGTGCTCTTTTGGAAAGGTTTTCACCTTGGCATTCAGCATAACACTCCAGTTTTTTTGGATGTCGAAATGCATCAACTCTCAGAAGTAAAATCTTTTAAGATGCTCCTTCATTTTCTTGAATCCACCATGTCCTATGACCTTATGTGCAGCCATTATTAGATCTGTTCGTGCTGAAGGTCTTAGAAAAATGACCGTTTTCCTTTGATGATTTTGTACAATGTTCCATTTTTGACCAAAGTGTCTTTTTGTAGATTCATGAGAAATTCTTGAACAGATTTGGGCTCGTCTTGGAATTCTTCACTGACCATTTTTTGGAACAGCGCATCTGCGGCCAAACTGATAGTGGTGACTATAGGTAAACGGGATAAGTAGTTGGCATTTTGGTGCTTCACTCAAGCACAGTGTTTAATCGTGTAGTTATATGCTTGAAGCTTTAATGCCCACAGTGCTGATAGGCCCTCTGGTTCCTTAAAGTTGTTCAGCCATCTTAGGGACAAATGATCTGTTACAACTGTAAAGTGTGTATTGTGCAGATAATCCCAAAATTTGTTTGTAGGCGAAATGACTGCCAAGTATTCCCATTCTGTCACTGTGTAGTTTCTCTTATGGTCATTTAAGGTCTGACTAGCAAAGGTGATTGTTTTTTTCTCGCCATCTTCCCCTATCTGAGGCAACAAGGCTTTGACTGCTGTAAGTGAGGCATCAGTTTGAACAATAAACTCGCGCTCAAAGTCTGGGTATTTCATGACTGGGGCTATTATTAGGGCCAATCAGAGATAATCAAATACCTCTTGACAGGCCCAGTTCCAATTGAATATGACCTTGTCCTTAAATAGATGAAAGATTAGCTCTCTGATTCAAGAAAAATCTCCAATAAATCAGCAAGAATAACCAATAATGCCCAAGAAAACTTGTATATTGCACTTGGATTTGGGACATTTTATCTTCATGTCTAGTTTGGCTGGCTGCGGTTGGAGTCCGTCTTATTTATAACAAACCCAAGATATTTCAATTGGTCTTTGAAAAATTGGCACTTACTTGGGGTTCATCTTCAAATTAGTGGCCACTAGTCTCTTAAAAAACTGCTTTTAAATGTTCCAGATGATTAGAGAAGGTGAGGCTGAAGATGTTTATGTCATCCAAGTAAATTAACACATAAGACAACTTTAAATCCCCTAGGATTGTGACTATCGCTCTTTGAAGAAGTAGCTAAGGCATCACATAGCCTCTGTGTCATTCTTGTCAGCTGGAATAAGACCTCCTGAGGTATGATAGCACATTTTTCGCGCTCCTCTTTGATAATATTGATCTGCCAGTATCCGCTTATTAGGTCCATAGTGAAGAAGAACTTCGCGCCTCCAAGTTGATCTAAGGCGTTGTCAATCTGTTTAAGGGAATATAAATTCTTCTTTGTGATGTTATTAATTTTAGATAGTCAAAGACAGCCCAATTGCTCCCATCCTTCTTTTTTACTATTAAAATTGGGGCAGCCCAAGGGCTCTTTAATGGGACCAGCATTCCACGATCTAGGAGCTCTTTTGTTTCTTTTGAAACAACTTATTCTGCTGATTTCAAGCCTCTAATTGGGAGTAACTGGATGGGGCCATGGTCACCAGCGGTGATAGTATGTATCACATCTCTAGCACAGCCTAAATCGAAATTGTCTTTTGAAAATACTTCTCAGTATTTAAGAATTAAATCCTGGACTTGAGACTTTCCCAGGTCAGTCAGTTTCCTTAATTCAGCCATAGGATTAACGTTATTGATACTAACTGTTTCTTCATTTGGAAGTCCTATCTCGTCTAGGGTCCCAAATTTGTGAAATGTCTGAATTTCCATACCTTTAAATAAATGCAGGTAGGCAATAACTTGATGCATCCATAAATTGATGGGCTAACTCTGTAGGTTTGCACATAAGATTTGAATCTCTTCATGCCCTGGAACAAGTATACCAGGTGTGATATACAGCATTAATCAGGATCTAGACCATTGTTGAAATATTTCCCCTTAAAGTCCCTCTGAACTTTTATAGTCAGCCCAGCAGGGACGACTACTTGAGTTCTAGGAAGCATAGTAATTTTGCTGATTCAAGCGTAATGGGATTCCTTTTGATTTATGAATCTGCTTTGGAAGAGCCTTAATTTTTAAGCTTAATTTTGTGTACTCAACTGGAACTATTCCATCATGGAGGCCAGATTAAAAAATATATTTGGCTGTTTATTTTCAGCCTTTAAGCTTTTGTTATAATATAATGGGATGCTTTGCCCCAAGATAGTCAGCGTATCTTCTTTATGATTCGTGACAACACCAAATCTTCTCAATAAATCAGTCCCAATAAGAATTTTATAGCTTTTATCTGACAATACTATTGCTGTTGCCATCACTACAATAGATCCAATATGTAATGGTAATATGCTATAGACCCAAACAGCTTAGTGTTGTGAGCTCTTTATGTGCCATGTTCTCGACAATTTGCAATGTCAGGTGCAATCTTTAGCTTCTTGACTAGTTTGGTACTGAAAATGTTGATAGGTGCCCCACTATCAATGATGACCCAAACCAAGATCTTATTCACTGCAATATCCACATATGTACATTCAGAGTAGGTATCAGAATCATTAATTGAATATTGGAGAAGTTGTTTGGTTCCAAGTAAGACTTAAGAATTGAGCAGATCTCTGGAAAATTCTCAGCTAAATACTTCATGGGTACGGCCACTTGAACGTCATGTAGTGTGGCAGATTGGATGAACATTTATGATGTTTATATAGCCCCTGGTCGATGACTTTTTTGGCATAGGGCTTTGTTACTTTAGACTTAGCTTCTTCTGTATCCTCTAGTTGCTTTAAATCTTTCGTTTTGGCTTGGGTGGTAACCATATAAACATCGTCAGCCACTTTGTCAGCCAAGAAAATCTTTCCTGGGTTGAGTGGAATATGTATTAGGGCATTGGTAGAGATAGAGCATTCCGCCTCTACTCCACCTGCTCTTTTCCCACCTTTTCTTCATTGGTAACCTTTAAGCCCTCATTAACCCCACGTTTTCTATCTGCCCATATGTAGCACTGACTAGCAAAGTATCCTTTTTAGGCAGCAATTATGACAGGTTATTGGCCCTGATTGCTAATTGGTTTTCTGATTATGGGCTAATTAATTTTTTCCTGATAGTTAAAACCTGTATTCTTTGGTCCCAAAAATCGAAATTTTGATTGATCTTTGAGCCAAAAGTGGCGTCAAAGCTACTTGCGCACTGTTTAAAATGATCAGTGAGTTCTAATGCTCCCATGGTTTGATTAAAGGCTGGAATCATGACATGTTGCAAGTCACAGTATGGTTTTACAGAATGTTGCATAGCAATCTTTGCATCAAGTTTGTGTATAGCATTAGAACCGAGTAGGACCTGAGCCTCATGGTAGAACCTATCCGCAGAGTATCTATTGGGCTCATTCCTCTGGAATTTGATATATAGCATATCTGTCTTTTGGGCTGATAGCTTATCAGGCCCTCCAAATTGTCTTATTACTGCTTTTTTCGCATCCAAATTGGCCAGTCGTCACCCAGATAGGGCATAACAGGATCAACACTATGGGAGTTTAGGCAATTGATAAGAGCTGTAGACTTTTCATGATCAGATCCTACTTGCATGGCTTTTTCAAACAATTTTAGGAATGAATGTACATTCTTTTCTTTGTCAAATCTTGGAAAGTTCAAGGACTTAAAGTCATTGTGTAATCAGAATCATCCAGAGGAGTTACGCTTTGCCTAGAGTTTGAGCGTCTTGGGGAATTTTCTGTTAGAATTGGTTCACCGTGCAACTAGTGTATTTGGAGTTAGAGGGAAGCAAAAAGTTTTGGGCATTGAATGAACATCTGTAATATCTATTTCAGCATATGTCTTGATCCCTGAAGATTTTGCTTTATAGAATTGTTCCAAACTGCTCAATTCAGACTCCTAAATTAATCCTTATTTAATTTCCCCAGTTTTTTCTGCCCAAATACTTAGAGGTTTTACTGCTCTCACCCTTATGGACTGGTTGAAAAGATGCAACTTTTCTCCTTTAGGGAATCGACTTTCTTCACAAGACTCTTAAATTCTTTTCTAAATGTAATTTGAGAAGCTAATATATCCCAAACATCTTTAGTCAGATCAGCAACATGGGCATTTGTCAAGTGATGTTGGGTTTAGAGATCTTGCATTTCCTTAACAAGTTAAAAATTCTTAGCTTGCATGGACAATACTGTTGACTAGAGTCTCAAGAATTATACATGAATTTGAGCAAAATCCTCCTCATATCTAAAACCTATTGGCATGGTGGCAAGATCTTCAACGCTTTTTTGTAAAATGCCCAACTCACTTTGGGCATATTCATCAAGCCAAACGTGCATTGTTTCCAAATCCAGATGATTTCTTTAAGCAGAAGTGGCATCTTTGGTCAAATGTTAGTCCATATAGACAGAAAATTGGAGTAATTTTCTAATTTTTGGCAATATTTGTTAATATCTTGGACCCACTCACTGGTCAATCCATGTAAAGAGAGGATCTCAGCTACAATTTTCAAAATTTTTTAATTTTGTTATTTTAAAGTACTAAACTTATGTGGGTATCGTTGACCTGTTCTATATTGTTGATGATGGTCTTTTTGACTTTGTTGAAATGGAATTCAGCTTATTCAGTAGGTTAGATTAGGAAGATCGCTCTTCCTCTTGAACTCTGTATATCTCTACCAGTTTTAATTCTGCAAAGCCAGAATATTTTGGGTGTGCAGAATGAAAGGCTGTAAAAAGCTAACCAAGATCTCATTGGCTGTTTGTGTACTGCTGTATAATTACAAGTCTGATGCCTTGAAAAGAGTGGTTTGGTGGTAAATGATGAAAATATTATCCAAAAGACCCCGGTTAATTCCTGGTGGAAACCCTCAAATTGTGGTAACACTTCTACTAATAGATGTGCAAAATAAAATAAGCTTGGCCGGTCAGATTGCACTAAGTTATCAGCCAATTCTGGAAAGTCCATCGTTGGTCCTCTTTAGGCCCCTTCTATTTTATCAAAGCCAGCCCTGCGGAGAATGGCCCCCTTTATAGGGTTGGAGGGGGTACAGCAAGGTGAAAATATTTTTATTCCTTCTGATTGCTCTTTATCTATAAAATACCTGACTCATGGGCTCATCTTCCGAGATGTCACTTCACCATCTGCCCTCTCAATGAAGTGAGGAAAGTCTTGACCAATCCAATAGGTTAAAAATAAAATATTTCCTAATTTGGACACTACTAATAATCTGAACTTTGAGCTTTGACATTTTAAACAGCCTTGACTTATTATGAGGGTTCACTTCTTAACCCTCTTATAAAACTAATAGAAACCTATAAAACCAATATTTTATCTTTATTGAGGTTCTTATATTTTTAATACTAAAATTGTCAATAACCCCCTAATTTTTATCCTGCAGTTAAGAACCAACTTCTCCTGAATTAATTGTTAGATTTAGGTGAAAACGCACCTGCAAGCATAAAAAACCCTGAAATCCAAAAAGTGGTGCTCACTAAAGGGGGTAATACACCACAAAGCACTGCTAAAATTAATGTGTTGGGGTGAGTAACCCTCAAAACCTCCCTGCTGTTTCCAATCCCCAGATAGATTCTTTGGCCCAGATGCTAGCCAGCGCACTGTCTTGGCTTATAATCACTGAAACAGCGCGTTTTCCATGCCTCTCATGAGGCTCCCACCTTTCCCAAACCCCCTTTCAGGGACAAGTTTATCCTGGGTGAGGGCAGTATTGCATCCTTCTTCTTTGTTTATGAATTTGCTATGGAAGGAGCAAATGACCAGCAGGGACCAAAAATATTCTTCCCTGCTTGAGTCATATGGCTCAGGAGATCATGGTATCCCACATGGCCACACTTACCACTTGAAAGGAGGTTAAACAAGCGCTGATTGAGGAATTTGGTTCCAAACAGAGTTTACAAAGGCAAAAACAGGCCTTTATGTGCCTTACTCTGAAAAAGGGAGAATTTATCCCCTCATTTTGTTAAGCGATTCTATAGCAAAGCTCAACCTCTGTTGCTGGCAAAACTGCTTCCTCTAGATGGTAATATTGCTGTTATCATGGCTAGCTTGGCATTTTATCTCTCTTTAGCAATGCATATCTCCGCAGGCAAGCCCATCTTCCAAACCATCTGGGATATCAAAGAGGCACCGCTAGCATTGGCTGACTTTCATGGACCTGTACTTCTGCAAAGAGCTCCAAAGCAAGAATCAACTCTGACCCCTCCAGCCTCTTCTATGGCTGTATCCCTCTGGAACCCAGTTTCTGCAGAGCTGCAGCAAGATACTCCTCCACCATGTGAGAATAGCCAGTAAATACTAATAGTTATGGGGCAGCGCTCCTCTCCATCTTCAGTTCCAAAAACTCAGCTGGTGAAGTTAGTTATCACTTTGCCTTGCTCTCCTCTTTCTAGGCGGTCTAAAAAGGTGGATAAAACTGATACATACCTCTAAGCCGCTGTCTTGATCCCCCTAAGCCTCAGCTCAGGATACCCCTAGCTCAAAATTTTCAGTCTTTGGGCAGCAAAGCCTGTCACTCCTAAGGCAAAAATCAAAGCCATTATACTTCCAACGCCTCCCCACAGGGTGGTGCAGCTACGATTCTCCCTTCAAATGTCAAAAGGTCATATGAGCGCCAAAATGTCCTCCCCTGTGAGGATATTAAGCCAGTTTCTCAGCCCCCTCATAGTAACTCGTTGAGTTGCATTAACAATCCATATGATGACGAGTATGAAGGGGGTGGTGGAGACGCAGGCTATTATTCCTTGGGAGCCCCAAGGGAGGTGCAGATTCCAGATAGGTTGAGGCCTGAAAGGATTGATATAGCCATGATATCACGATGACCTATCTCCAACCCTCGTTGAGGATTTCAGAGGTGTTCAATACCGCTAGTGATGCTGAACAGTTTATTGGGACAGTGATACGATCCAACCAGCAGGTTCATACCCTCCAATCAATTAAAGATAAATACCCTGCGATTGATAAACGGCTTGCCTTCACTCTCTGTTTGAAGGAGGTTCTCGCCCTCCAACCTACTTTTGGTAGCATGATAACTAAGGTAGAGGTTGTCATCAAAAAGGTGCACATTTCAGCCATCCTTGATACAGGTGCTCCAGTGAACGTGGTCTCTTCAAAGTTCATCAACAAAATTAAGTTGGCGCCTGACCTGGACTATTCACAAGAGTTCTGAACTGCGGGGCCCAACAACACACAAGCTATTGAAGCCCAATCTTCTTTACCCAAACAAATTAGGAAACTCCTACTGTCTACCCCCGCTGTGGCATTAAACAATAACTCATGTGACCTACTCATTGGCACTTAATTCATTATTGAGTATGATGGAATCATCAATTTGAAACAGTGATTTCTCACCTTATAGACCACGAAGTTCCCCTAGTCTTTACAAACAATGAGCTTAAGAAAGAAAGAATATATATTTATAGTTGAGTATCCTTCATCCGCCCTCACCCTTACTTATACCACGTCGTTCAGAAACACAAAAAAAAACTGCCTGAATCAGTGGATGCTCAGAAGACATTACATTGTATGCGTCAGATGAGGTAGTAGTCAAAGCTGGTCAACAAAAGGTGATAGACACCAAAATTATTATGCTAATCCCCCGCAACTACCTTTTGCAATTGAAAACATTGATGATTTAAGCCCTTTGGAACCTCAGGTGTTGCCAGTTATCCTAGACACTGCCTACCAGCAACCTATTAATCTTCTACTGGGGAATCTCACTAACAAGAACATGGTCATAAAGAAGCATCAGGAGATTGAAAAAGCCCTAATGATTCCTTTTGAGGACATCCAACAAGTTCATTATATTAGTTCTATGCTAGAGTTGGTCTACCTACTGACCAATTGATATGCACTTTGCCCAAAGCTCAAAATTTTTGACAATCTAACTCCCACTGAGCTTGATAAAGTTCATTCTTTTTGGAGTATTATAGTAACCTCTTCATCAAATCTGATACTGACTATGAGCATATGAAGGACTGGAGCCACACCATTGATGTTGATGATGCCAAGCCTATTTGATCAAAACTAATCAGAAATAAAAGTTTTGGAGCTCCAGATGAGGACGGAGCTTAAACAGCTACTGGACGTGGGGCTACTGGTGCCTTCTCAAAGCCTTTGATCATCTCCGCTATTGCTCATAAAAAAGAAGAATGGTGGGCATCAGGTAGTTATGGACTACCACAAGCTGAATAACCTCAACAAGAAGGACAGCTACCCAATCCCATAAGTTGATGACGCGCTGGCCCAACTCTCTGGGTCCAAGTTCTTTTCCAACATGGACTTAACTGGCGGATACTGGCAGATGGACCTTTCTCCGCAAGCTCAGGAAAAGTGCGCGCTTATCAGAAGTGAGAGTCTCTTCCAACCTACCTGACTATCAAAGGGTTGTACAATGCTACCGCAACTTTCCAGCGAGCCATGGACCATGTCTTGCAGGATCTGAAGCTTAGTTGCGTAATTATCTATATTTATAAATCACCATCTTCTTCCAAAAGTCCAATGAGCACCCTTCACACTTAAAGGAAGTTTTCCAACGCCTGCAGGCCTCTCACATTAAGCTGAAGCCCTCCAAATGTACATTTTTCCAGAAAAGTTGGATTTACTGGGCCACTCCATCTCCTCAGATGGGATCCAGCCTTTTCATGATAAGGTTGAGGAGATATCTAAAATGCCAGCTCCCAAAATCCTCCACAATATTCAAGTGCTCTTGGGCATGATGAGGTATAACCATCAATTAGAACCAAATTTGCTCAGCTCAGTGAGCCCCTTGTGCGTCTTTTAGCTAAGAACGCCCCTTTCCATTGGTGAGCGGAATAACTGGATGCTTTTGAAAATTTGAAAAAGCTGCTTCAGCGACGGCCAATCCACGCCATCATGACTATAGTAAACCCTTCATGCTGTTTACTGATGCCTTCAACTATTCTGTTGAAGCTATCTTAGCTTACTGGATGAGTATGGTGTTGATCATCCCGTCTCATACTTCAGTAAGATGCTTTTTAAGGCAGAACGCAACTATAGCGTCACTAAGAAGGAGTGCCTTGCCATTTTGCTCTTTGTTAAATATACCGCTCTTTCTTATATGGGACCTCATTCAACGCGATAACTGACCACGCCTCCATAAAGTGGTCACAGAATATGAAAGATCCCACCTGGCGATTTTCACGCTAGGCTTTGAAGCTCCAGCGCTATGATATGACCATTGAGAACCAAGATAGGACAAGCCACATTAATGTCAATGGTTTGACTTAGCTGCCCGTCTTTCACTTATATAAAAGTGAAGTGGAGAGACTACATGACCTCCTAATGACCCCTGACGCTTGGGAGGACGAGAATGAACCCATCCAGAAGATGCTAGCTTGACACTTCCATAAGACTAAGGTGGATAATAGGAAACTATTCAAGAAAGTAGTGGTGAACTGGTTACCCTAACTATGACCATCTGAGCGATTACCTGTCATTTTGGAGTCTCATGCCATCCTAGGGCATAGTGGAGTGTGGAAAACCTATGAGTTGGTGAAAGAACGCTACTACTGGGAGGGGGTCATGGAGACAAACATCAAAGTCCTGGATGCCTATCTGACATGCAAAAAGCAATCCAGCTTCAAAACCAAGTATTGATATAAACCTACCACCACTCAACAGCCTTTTCACAAAATAAGTCTCAATGTGGTTGGCCCTCTACCCAAACTACGTGTGGAAATAATTATATCTTGGGAGGGATTGATCACTTTACCAAATGGGTCGAGGCTGTGGCTCTTCCAACTCAGACGTCCAAAGCCAATGCCACTTTCCTCTATAAGTATATTTTTGTTTGATGTGGTTGCCCCAAGTTTTCTCTGTTATAATGGTAATAACTTCACCTCCCAAGTGGTGAAGATCTACGCTACATCCATGGGCAAGCAACAGCTCTTTTTTGACTTATATAACCCCTCAACTAATGGTACCATGGAAAGATCCAATGGGACCCTAGTCTCTATATTACGCAAAATGGCCACTTCAGACCACCTTCATTGGGATCAGTGCTTGCCAAGTGCCCTCATGGCAAACCGGAACAGTTACCACCAGATTCTTAAGTTGTCTCCATTCTGTGTGTTGTATGGCTGAGAACCTGGGGCGCCTGCTTTACTCGCCAAATATTTTTTTCAGTTTGTACTGATCCAGATCAAGCCATGAAGAAGTTGGCGCAGCACATCATTCAGTTACAGTCTGAGATGGTGAATAATCTAACAAAAACTGTCAAAAGAGATGACAAAACAGCCAATGAGCTCCGGCCACCACTCCCTTCCTTCCAAGTGGCAGACTTGGTACTCTACTACCACAAAAAACTTGCATGCCTAGAAAGGAAAAGCTTTTGTCCATCAGGGAAGGTCCTTTTGTTATCACCTATAGAGAGAGGAAATGTGTACTACATTAAATCCCTTGCTTCTGGAGTTATGATTAACCAAGTGCATGGATGGTTCTTGTGACCTTATTTCCCCTACTACACTTGAAGTGAGTAATGTCAGACAATTAGAAGCCCAATGTATTGTAGAAGTGGGCCAGAGGTAAGTGATGAGAATATCACCAAAAGACCCTGGTCAATTCCTGGTGGAACCCCTCAAATTGAGGTAACACTTCTATTGATAACTGGGAAAATAAAACAAGTTCTGTCAGTCTAATGCACCAAATTGTCAGTTGAATCTAGGGAGTCCATTGGAGGATACTCTCCGGGCCCCTGTATTTTAATACAGCCTATTCCATGGAGGCCAGCCTCTTTTATAGTGTCAGAGGGGTTCAGCAATGTAAAAATATTTTCCGGCCTTCTGATTAGTCCAAATATATAAAATCCCTGCCTCATGGGTTCATCTTATTGGCTGTCACTTCCCCATCTGCTTCACGTTGAAACGATGCAAGTCTCAACCAATCAAATAGGTCAAAATCCATATTCCCTAATTTGGACGTTACTAAGCAATCTGAACTTTGAGCTTTATCATTTAAATACCAGCCTTGACTTATTATGAGAGCTTTCTTCTTGACCCTCTTATAACAACTATTAAAAGCTCATAAAATAAATTTTTTATCTTAGTTGATGTTTTATAGTTTTTTAATAAATGTTTGATAACTCTCTAAATTTTATACTGAAAATGATAAATAACCTTTCTTGAAATTGATTGTTGGATTTTGGTGAAAAAAAGCACCCTTGAGTATAAACAAAAATCCTGAAATCCAACATGTACAATTGAGGCGTCTTCCAGAGTTGTTATTGTTGCCAGATGGTATCGCATACAAATAACCATTTGAAGGCTGATCCTTTAAGTAATAAAACAGACCAAAAGATGGGTTTTCTGAGATATATCAACCCTATACCCATGAAAGAGGTTCTCCATCATCTCTTTCACACTATCCAAGGTAAACACAACAAGTCTTGTTGAGTCCACATGCCCTTTTTTCACCCTGGTGAGTTCAAAGAGTGCAAAGAACTATCCTCAGTGTTTTGGCGAGCTGTGCTAAAGTACTCAGTGAAAATTTGGTCACTGGTTTTCATATCACTTTTGTCATATCTTATGGCAGCTTTTGCCTGGTATTTGAATGGGTTCACTCATATTAAAAAGTGTAATGTGGTTTTTAGTAAGCACCATTTGTAAGTTTTTGAGGATTTACTCACTTTTTAAATATAAACCTGCTTCATAGTCAGGAAGAGTTTATTCTGATAATCCTCAATTCTGCTAGAGGCTTACTGTGTTTCCTAAAAGTTCCAAAGCTCACAAAGCTAAACAAAAGTACTTGACTCTTCTGGGTATTTTTTCCTCTCTAGTTGGGAACTCTCCTGATGCAGGTAATAATGACAAGCTTCTCTTATTGCTTGCCTACACTTCTTTATATGAATATTAAATGAATATAAGACAAATTAAGACAGAAATTGATCATATGGTAAGATGATTTTATTTTTAGGGTCAGATGCCAGTATTTTATACCTCTAGGGCATCTCCTGGCCATACTCATCTATTAGATAAGTTCAATAAAGCCATGTCAATCTTTTATGAATTTGTGGCAGTGGTTATAAAAAAAACCCCAAGTTAATTTGGCCCTTTAACACACTTAATTACAATTGTGTCATGGTTTGATATGTCTGGATAATAAACCCTAAATTATTATGGTAGTATGGATAGATTCTACCAAGTTTGATATGAGTAATGATTATTCGAGCACCTCAAGATAAGGTGATATCAGGTTGGAGATATTGTTGTACAAAGAATATATGGGAAATCACCTCAAATAGGCAATCTTGAAATTAATGAATGAAGAATTGCCAGAATCAATGAGATACGGTGAATTGAATTACTAAGCCAAGGACAGAATCATACATATTCACTGAGATATAGGTGAGATGAGACAATTGACTAGAGAGGTTGTTATTTGTTAAAAAGTGAGAAGAACAGTAAGAATCCGCTGTATTTTTAATATATTAAATAAAAGAGAGCTGTGGGAGCGAGTGCTCTGTATCTATTTGAAGTTTATTCTGTTGTAGCAAGGATGATGATCATCATATCATTGGTCCTAATTGCTCAGTGGTTTGAACCCTGTGCAAAAATCCTCAGCGTATATCTAGAATATCACCAATTTTATAACAAATTGTTTCAGCATAATTGGAGGAACTACTACTCTTGTAATATGGCAGATTTTTAGGCTTAACATTAGCATTTAGGTGGTGTATATTTGAATACTAACCAGCCTGATTACATTTTGCCATCCATCTAACAAAATACAATAAATGGAGAGAAGAATATATGGAATTTGAATAATGCTGCACCCCTAATTGGGACGTTGGCAGGCCTCTCAAAAGTACTAGGTACTCCTATTTGTCCTCCATGCGCAAGTACTATCTGCCGATTAAGATGATTAACATACAGAAAATTTTATACTCATTAATCATAATTGTATTATATTTGAAAATGTAATTAAGATTGTGCCATAAACTCACTTGATTCACCCAAGTGGGTCCTATAGTCATTCATAATAATATTACAAAATAGCTATTATTAGCTACAATAATTGAATTGTTTAGATGCAATCAAGGTGTTTTTAAGGTAAATCTGATTTATCAGAATATGCAGATAAATCAGAAAGGATCAAAGGATCCATCAATGGGAATAATTATTAGCATTGATAGCTTTTCTTGAAGGGTTTGTTTTGAGTCAATTATTAAAACCTAACACTGATCCACAGCCAAAAAGACTTGAACCAATATTTTTGATTAATATAATGGATGGGTATTTGGTTAGAAATCAAATCTACCATGAAAAATTGGGCTCCAACCTGATATGCCTCAGCACCTTCAGTAAAAATTTTTAAATAGCCTAGCATCTGCACCTGATAGTAGGAAAGGTTATCATTGGTAAGTGTGTCTAGGTTTTGTTGTAAAGTGGAAATGAGCTTGAAGGATACTGATGGAGCTAGCGCTCTAGTTTCCAGATATTGAGTTAATAAGGAGGCTTCTACATATGCCTCATGCTAAACAACAAAGGAGAACTAAAAATATAAAATAAAAATTCTAAAAAAGGTACTTATCAATAAGAAAATTTTAACAAAACTAAAAATATAATAACCCAACCCTCTAATTTTAGTAGGGTGCTGGATTGTATATCTGAATATGGTTAATAGTGCCTATATTGAAAAAAATAGTAAGAAGGGAAATTTTAATTATAATTATTAATGAAAATTTAATTGTAGATATTTTATAATACTGGTTGTCTTTGTCTTTGTAATTGACCATTAATTGTGCTATTATTTGATGAGATCCTCACACAAACCTCATTTATGTATTATTCATTTTAAACGTCTAAATTTATTTATAGCTTATTAAAATTAAGATTGGGTTTAAGTCCCATTTATGACCATTTATATTAAACTTTTGTTCTTTTTCTTCTTGTTTTCAGAACTAAAGTTACTGGGGCTGTCCAAGAGCTCAATTTTTTTATTCAAAGAGGCTTCTGGTTAAGCATCTTCTTTGAGGGGAGAAATTCACTAGTTACAATAATGTTGATAAAATCTTTTATATCAAACAGACTTTTTGCTATTATATTAATAGTATTAGGAAGATTCAAGATCTAGGATAAATTTGAGCTGGGTAGTTGATTGTGAGTGTTAGGATTGCTGCCCAATCCAAGATTTGGATGAGGTAGATGACGAAAATTTAACATGAATCATCAAAGATATTGGGGATAATCCCCAATCAAAATCACCACCTTGCCACATCAGGGATAATCCCTGACTAATGCAGTCATCACTTAATAGTCACAACCACCTAAAATCGGGGTCAAACCTGATATGTGTGGCAATCAAATCCCAATTAGGAAACGTGAAGTAGATCTTGGCTTAGTATGCATGAAGATTGGTTGAGACACCGGCCAGATTTGCCTTATATTGTGAAAACTAAACTAAAAAACTTTACTCTATTCTTTTCCCCAATTTTAAGTAAATATTTGGTTTATTTCTATTATTTGGAATTTGCCTCGCCAGACCTAGCATCTGGCATAAAGTCTTTTTTGACCAAGAAAAAGCATAAGGTAATTCTCCAACACCTTCAAGCTTTAGGTCCCCAGACAAAGATTAACAAGGGATCAGTGGTTTTTCCATCATGATCCTGACAAAATTGGTGCTCCCTGTCAGTACACCCCATGTTTGCAGTGAAATTATAAAAATAAAAACAAAAAAATAAAATCAATAATGGACAAGAACAAATTAGTGTCAGATCCCTCTTCAGATTAGGAACGCCTTAAGCTCTTGGCCAAAGTTACTTCTATGATGCATGGACTGAAACAAAGAATTTTCAAACTTGAGCAAAACCAACTTGAGCTTTGAGATGAAACTATCAAGCTTAAAGTGAACTTTTGCAGCTAACCCTATTTTCACTACAAAATCAGCCTTTATGACATCATGTTTGGGTGGATTCAATAATTGAAGATATCAACTCCATACAAAATAAATTGGACGCCCTAACCCTTATAATTCTTCCAACAACACCAGTTCTTCAGATGAAAAACGTCCCCCAGTGTTAGTTCACATTATTTGACCATTAAACCCCCCCAGTGGCACATCAAAACCATTGCTCTAAGAGAAGTACGTCCCAGGTGAAGGGAGTATCTTCTCCCACTTATTTTGCTATGAAAGTGCCATGGAGGAAGCTAACAACATCTGAATGCTCAGAAACTTAACCAACTTTTTTAGTCACATAGCTCAAGTCATTATGGTCCCCCATCTAATGCATTGCCAGACTTGAGATGATGCCTAGGCTGCTATACTTAGGAATTTTGGGAGCGATTTAACTTTATCCAACCAAAAGCAATCTTTTATGAGCATAAGCCTTAATTGGGGAGAAACCTTCACTGAGTTTGCTCACCATTTTTACCTTGCAGCACAAACGTTGGTTGTTATGAAGTGTCTTATTTTAGATGACGCTATTACTGCTTCATTCTTGGCATTTAAAAGTATATGGCTAACATTCTACTTTATTTGAAGCGGTGAAGTCAAACTGGACGTCTCACCACCATACAAAGAAGCCATTTTGGAAATTCTGGCTGACTGTTCAACCCCTCTGGGCTCCCTTGTTTTAGTAACAATAAGCCTCAGGCCCAAGTGCTAGCAGTTACACCCTCAAGTAGCCTACCCCAAATAATCCTGCACTTTCTTGTAAAGAGAAACAACCATACTTTGGACACTTGTTGGATCTTTCTAGATAGTTCAGCAAAAATCAGTCATTATAGGGGTAAGAGGCTCCCTATGCTAATGACAACCAAGTGCCTTAGGACCCTTGTATTAGCTCTTATTATAAGCTCTGCACCTCAGAATGCTTTGTGTTAACAGCTCCTGCAGAGAGTCTATGTTACCTTTGTTTCTAAGGAATGAAAAGATCTTCCTCTTCTCTCCTTTTATATTGGTCAGTTATCCAATCAACTCGTGAAGTCCAGTTCCTCTATGAAAAAGCCAAGCGCTGGCTGACAAAACCTTCAAAAGCATTAAACAGCACCAAGCTTGGCTGCGGAAAAATCCTGCTGGCTTCACTACAGCTCCCCCATGAAATTTTACTAGCCATTAATTCTCAATTTTGCTCATTGGTGGTTCAAGTAGAGGTAGTCATTCATAGAGTTAAAGTCTTGGCGTTAACTGATACAGGATCTCCAGCTAATGTTATATCCTGCTGACTTATCCTGAAAATAAAAATAGCTCCAAACTTGATTCATGATGCTGAATATGGGATGGCTGGTAGTTGAATAACTAGAGCAATAGGGGCTTATTCTGCCTTACCTCTCAAGTTCAGAAAGCCTCTAATTACTTCCCCCGCTATTGCATTAATAAATGATAATAACAAGCTGCTTATTGGGGTCCAATTGATGTGGGAGTATAACTGCATCGTTAACAACAAAGAAAAATACCTATCCCTACTAGGGTATTGGATTTCATTAATATTTGAACTCCTCTTCAAAAGTAAAGGAGCCCCAAAATAACGAACCTGCCTTCTTGAATACCTGTCCTCCATTTGTGAAGTCAAGTATCAAGTCTTAGGAGGAAAAACTAAGTAACCTCATGAGGCTGTGGACGTTAAAGACGAGATACCTTTATATGCTCTATCCTATTACAATACCATCTGGCTCACAAGTGATTGTGGATATGCGGATCATGATTCACATCCCTCCTAGCCAAGGTTTGGAGCTAAGTGACCACCCAGCCCCTTCAATCAGATAAGCGTGGACCTTTCTGGGGATTTTGGATCCTGCATATGGGAAAACTATCTCTATCTTATTAGAGAACCTTACAGATCAAACCCTCTAAGTCCCTTAATATGCCCCTATTGCTTATGTAAAACTATACATTAAAAAAGTATCGCTGATTTAAGTTGTTTTGGCTCTTTACAAGACTTAGGGTTCGATCCCCTACCTACCATAGCCTTGGTTGAAAGTAGAAGTGTGGACAATCTCACGCCTAAAAAAGGCCAGAACGTCAAAGACCTCTTTGAGGAGTATTGCAATATTTTTTACTTGGGACCAAGTGATTACAGAAAAATGTCTGGGGTAATCTATTAAATTGAGACTGAGGCTCACCCTCCATTCAAATCTTGGCAATACAGAAAATCTGAAGGATAGGAAGCTCAAGTGGCTAGAGTTGCAGCAACTTTTGGAAGCTGGGCGACTTGTGCCTTCTAAAAGCCCGTGGGCTTCCCCACTCTTATTAATATGGAAAAAGGATGGTGGCCATCGGGTTGTCATGGATTATCGCCTCCTCAATTTAATCACAAGAAAAGACAGCTATCCATTGCCACGTATAGATGACTCCTTATGCTTTACGTTGGGTTCCCACTATTTTTGGCTATGGATCTCGCCAGTACCCACTGACAAGTAGATTTATTACTGGAAGATTGGGAAAAATTTGCCCTCATTACAAGTGAAGGTTTGTTGAGACCACTCAAATGCCGCAGGGGTTATGTAACGCCCCTACTATCTTCCAACGCGCCATGGACGGACTTTTAGGTGATTTAAAACGTTCTTATGTGTTGGTTTATCTCAATGATATTACCGTTTTTTCTAAAACCTTTATTGAACACATAGATCATCTTAAGCAGGCGTTCCAGAAGTTATGGCAAGCTTCACTAAAACTAAAGACGTCAAAATGCATTTTCTTTCAGAATGAAAATGATTTCTTGGGCCATAAGGTAGTAAAAGCCAGAATATCCCCAATGGACAACAAGGTACTGAAAATTTCAAAATGTCTCTACTAAATCCCTATAAAACGTACAAGTTTTTCTTGAGGATGGTAGGATATTATTGCCAATCTATTCCCCACTTCAATGATACCTCTGAGCCTCTAGTACATTTACTGGAGAAAGGGATACCCTTTTAGCGGAACAAAGAGCAGTAGCAAGCTTTTGACCTGCTGCGCATCTTTCTCTCATTCTCAAGTACTTATCCATCCTAATTTTGATAAACCCTTTCTCTTCTTCACGATGCTAGCAATATAGTCATTGGAGCCATACTATCTCAGCACAATAAAAACTTAATGGATCATCCTATCACCTACTATAGAAAACTTTAACCAGAACTAAATGCAACTATAGCATTATGGAATGCGAATGATTGGTGGTACTACTGGCTATTAAGCATTTCTGACCTTATTTATATGAAAAACATTTCACCATAATAATTCATTATGATTCCTTGTGATGGCTACAGCAAATGAAGGATCCTGACTGGAGGTTACCCGCTGGGCGTTAAAACTTCAAAACCATAATTTTTCCATAATCCACCAACCAGGGTCTATCCACCAAAAAGTGGATTGCCTATCTTAGCTTCCCATATTAACTATAACCAACCCTTAAGAGGATCAACTCTTTGACCTCATAACCCAACCATATATATGGGAAGATGATTCCCCAGACCTTTAAAAAAGTTAGCGACAAGATTAGTAAATCTTCAAGTTAAAATGGAAGCTAACAAACTTGTAGATCAAAAATGGTTACCCTACATATGCAAATTTCCAAGAACTTACATCATATTAGAGGGACATCTGATAGTTAGTCATGGGGAATTTGGAAAACTACCAGTGTCTCAAGACTCAATGCTACTGGGAAGGAATGCTTGTCTCAGCCTAAGACTTCTCAGAGTCCTGTTTGGTATACAAAAGCCAAGTTGACCTAATTCCCAATCTTAACATATAGTGGTTCCACCTTGCGAACCCTTCCATACTATTAGCATTGATGTTGTGGGACCTCTCCCTTAAGCCTCTAATGGTAAACTGTTCCTCCTCCTAGCAATGTATCATTCAACAAAAGTGGATTAAAGCTGTATCACTACTCTATGCTTTGGAAAAAGCTATCGCCACCTTCTCACATAATTAAATTATCACTCAGCATGGGTGCCCTAACATAATTCTCTCTGATAAAGGGCAAAATTTCATACCACTGATAAATTATTTGGCCGACCTTATGGGATCCACCCAGGTTTTTCACTCCCTACCATCCTGAAACCAATGTAATGGTAGAGCAAGTGAATGGTACTTTAACTGCCGCTCTCTGGAAAATGGCCACTACCAACCCCTTCATTGGCCCCAATGTTTGTTTAGTGAAGTTTTGGCCTATAGAATAAGCTACTACCAAATAATTAAGATGTTTCCTTACAAGAATTGTATGGAAGAAATCTCCAGTTGCCATTTAAAGTGAAGACCATGTTAGAAAAAGCTTCTCCCGAGGCTCTGAAGTTACTTTGTGAAGCATTGCCAATAAAATTTCTATACAACTCCAGGCTTTGGCTTCTGAGAACTTATCTGCTACCACCAGTAGAATAACTAATTGATTTAACAATAAGCATGAGCCTCTGAACACCTTCCAACTGGGTGACCTAGTTCTTTTTACCATCATCAACCTGGAGGTTGTGACACCAAATTGGGCACCAATTGGTCAGGGCTACAAAGTCATTTATAGGCGGTGCAACGAAAACTCAATTGTGGAGGTCACTCAGGGTACTGTGGTAAAGTATGTTCACATTCAATTCCTCAGGTCATTTTTATCCCCAAGCCAAGATATAGTGGGGGCGTTGTTAGATTCATGCCCAGTTCAAAGATTAAGATGAGGTAGATGATGGGAATTGAACCTGAACTGTCAAAATATTGAGGATAATGCCCATCAAAAAACACCACCTTGACACTGGGGACAATCCTCAACTAATGTGGTCATCTCTTTAACGCCTAAAACCACCTAAAATTTGGGTTAAACCCCAATCTATGCAACAAGAAAATCAAAATTAGGAAATGTGAAGCAGATCTTGGCTTAGTATGCATGAAGTTTGGCAAAGACAGCAACTGGATTTCCCTTATATAGTGCAAAAAACAGATAAACTTTACTCTGTTACTTTTCTTTCTTGTTACAAACACTTTTTAACATATTTGCTTTAAGACTAGGTAAGTTTGATAATCTTTTTTTAGGGAGATTAGTGTGCACCCAATGTCAGGTAGCAGTTGCGCGAGAAAATTAAAGGGCACAGGCACGGGTCCTGCACCATACAAATTTTATAAACGCCCTGGCAACACTGGTGGCCACAATAAAAATAGTAAAAAACTGGCGGTTAGTATTTTTCTGAAGATTTTGGCCTGGCAAGCAAAATCTAACAGTTAATACTTTGCACTCCCATCCCTTATTGTCAGTGGAGCACGGGGTTCAATTATTACTGGATATCCAACAAACGGCACTTTGGGAAAAGTTCTATGGAGATGTGCAAGACCATTTCATGAATTCAGTATATATTGCATCGCACTCCATGTCTAGAGATTAGTTGGATCTCAGGTTTGAATATAAACAAGCAGCAGATGAAGCCACACAGGTGCATGTGGTGGTAGACCTCCCAGAAGGTCAACAGGTGGTTGAGATGAAATGCACTCATTGGACCAAATCAAACCAAATTTTCATAACGTTCAACTTCCTCCCCACAACTATTAAGCGTACAGTGCTGGAGCACCACCTTATGGATGGGATTAAGGCATATGGGAAAATTCAATCCTTCAAGATGCAACGCTTTATTCTCATGCTGGACCTGTGCACTGTCAAAGCAATCACTGAGATCACCCCATCCACAGTTGTTGCAGTGGATTTGACCCAAATTCCCCACACCGCATTTGTTTCTCATTGATATACATGAATCCCATCCATTCCATGTTGCTGTGGATAGTGCGCCCCCTATATGCACCTTTTGTCGCACTTTTGGCCATAAGGCCCACACTTGTCCAGCCAAGGAGGGCATCACACAAAACTAAATCATACCTGAAGCAATGAGCAGTGCAGACACCCACTATGAACTTGCCATAGACACTGACACCTCCTTCCCATGAGGCGTGCAGGGGTGTTACATTCTGGTTAAAACCGTGTCCCTGCAGGAGCGTGAGAAGGCCAAGCAGGCCTGCAGGGCAGTGGCTAAGGCAGCAACCATAGCGGGGCTATGATCCTGCCTTCCCAGACTCAGGATGACATTGAGTCATTTTATGAGGAAGAGGCTCATGAATCTATCCACCAACCAGATTGGGCCAACCAACCTGATGACCCAATGGGTGAGTTGGATCTACCTGGCAATGTTACCAAGCCTCAATCAGAACTGATTCTCCCACTAATTTACCTCCCAAATTTTTGCTAACCTGAAAGGATGCACTGCAGGAGCTCAGCAATGAAAAAACTTATACTAAATCAACAAAAAAGAACAAAAAAACCACAACTTCATCCAAAGTGTCAGAGCTCTTAAACTTCCCACGTATGTTGAAAAAAGCACTATATGAAGGCTACTGCTGCTGCTGAGAAAGCGGCAAAGGGAGGCCAAGGGGCCCTTCATCTCGCACCTAAGATGAAATGGGGGGAGCCTTAACAATAGGGACGTTGAACATCGCTGGACTCAAGGCCTCGCCATCCCAGGCTAAAAAACTGAGTTTAAAAAATAAATTATCTTTGGACATCCTAGCAGTTCAGGAAACCCACTGTCCATATGATGCTGAAGACGCACGGACAACCATGCTTCTCCCTTTACTTTCCTTTTGGTCGCTGAACTATGGGGTGCTTATATGTGTGACCCATAATTTTAAAATTATGCTTACAAATTTATACCTCAATGGCCATGCGCTTGTTGTCCTTTTCATGGGATGACGAAGTTCACACTATCATTAATATTTATGCCGTGATCTGTGCATGGGCTCACTGGGAATTCTTCTCAGCCATTACTTCCCTCCCACTTTCCCCTGACTCATTTGTGGTGGTTGATATGAACTGCTGGGCTAACCTGGCCACCAACCGCTGGCCTTCAGTGCCTGTCCCCTGCAGGGGCACATTGACCTTCGCATTTTAAAAGCCACTTTGGGGCCATTTGATACGCTCCCCAAACATGCATCGCTGCTTACCAGCTTGTTCCATCCTTATGTGTACAATGGTCAACTGAGGTATATGTCCCGCATTGACCTTAATCTTGCCCAATTGAAATTTTGGTCTCAGGTTGCACACTATACAATGGCAAAAATTTATTTCTCCAACTACAGGATGGTGTTTTATTTATTTTTGTCAAACCCTAAATTACAGGCGCCAAAATAGTGCAAACCTCGTCCAGGAAAGATCACGTCGCCCAGGTTTTCTTCATGTGTGGACACCAAAACCTCAGCACTGATGTTCAAAACACCACTCTGTGCAGACCCACTTTCTACCTGGTCAACCTTAAAAGCGAACACCATCTGCCATGCACACCACATCTCATCACGTTGCTCTTAGGCTGCCTCAGTAGTCATTTTGTGCATGCTTGCATAAGTGGACCTACTGGAGTCTAATGTCCCCACTGCAGGCTACATCCTGGCTTGGGGTCATGAGTGGGCAGAGGTATCCGCTCTTATCAATGCACTGGTAAGGCAACTCAAACATTACATTTGTGTTCAGTATAAAGCAAAGCATATAACAGCGGGTGACACATGCTCCGCTTACTTTTCTTGAAATTTTTCACACCACACTAGAGCTTGTCCTGCACACAGGTGAGGCGGCTGGACCACTCCGTTGCAGATACTCTGGCTGAAGTGGCAGTCATAGTACAAAAATATTACTCTGAATTGCATCGCTCCAATCCAGTTCAGCCAGCTGAAGTGTACAATTTTCTCGAAAGTGCACATATCAGCATCTTTTTCTGTTATCTGGAGTTGATGAATTTAATTTCTCAAGGCAAACTCTGGTCTGCCATTTGTGGTTCACCATACAGGAAATGTCCAGGTCCAGATGGGATTCCTTATGAGTTCTATAAGAAATTTTTCAAATATTTTTCCTCCTTGCTGCTTGCCTCAATGAACCAATGCTTAAAGGAAACGCGCCTCCTCATGGAGGACAAGAGGCCTACACAATAACGTTGTACAAGAAAGGGGATAAGCTTGACTTGGCCAACTGGAGCCCCATATCACTTATTAACACAGATAATAAACCTTTTACCAAAATTATGAAAAACCGTCTAGGGGTTGTTGCCTCTGCTCACATTTTCCCTGAGCAATATGGTTTCATTCCCAAACGGTCTATTTGGGACAACATACACACTGTAGCCAACGTCTGTCAATAAATGGTTTCAGGAGCACTTGTTTTTTAGACCAGCAGAAGGCCTATGATAGAGTCAACTAGGATTACCTCGGAGCCTGCCTCCCCAAATTACACCTCACCTACCATTTCAATAATTTGGTGATGTTGCTCACGGAATCTGCTACAATGGCTGTGCGTGGCCCTGGCTTCCTCACGGATGTAGTTCGCTCTAAAAGGGACCTACGCCAAGGGGACCCTCTAAACCCACTCTTGTATAGCTTCAGCCTCGACCCACTTCTTTGCAATGTAAATGCCAGCCTTACTGGTGTCCTTGTTCAAGGCCAAGAACCAGTCAAGATGTTGGCATTTGATGATGATTGTGTGGTTGGAGTGTCTAACAATCATGATGCACGCGTGCTTGAAGCTACTATCCAGGTTTACTTTAGGTTAAGTAATGCTGCACTTAACACCTTCAAAACTGAAATCATTCTCCTTGACCAGTACCAAGCCACTGGTCACCAGCACTCCTTTACCTAACTGCTTAATAGCAAGCTCATGGGATCGATTGCCCTGCCCACCCCAAACTGCCCCGCTTGTGCTCCCCTTTGTGCCAAGCCCCACCGCTGGCCCATTCCGCCATTTATAGGTATGCCAGAATCCAGGAGGGTTGCCTCAACGATGATAGAGCATCATACACCTAGAATACGTTATGAAAAGCATAGCTTCCCTCAAAGCCCGCCAGACCTCCTTTACAGGCAGGGTAGTGCTAGCCAACCCTATGCTCCTTTCTAAAGTTTGACTTGGGGACCACGCCATCGCTTTTTCCCCGTGTTTCTTCAAGTCACTATACGCCCTTCTGCAAGGATGGCTTTTGTTAGGCACTCCACCACCAGTGCACCTGGATGTCTTGTTTGGCCCTCGCCATAGTGGTGGCATGGGCCTTCTCATCTTTGAGGCCCATGCTGCCAAAATACTTGGCACCTGGATTACTGCAGTCAACAACCCCACACTCCAATACCAACACTGGTCACATGCAGCCCACTCCAGTTATATCCACGCCCTGGGCCTCAGAAATCCCTCCTACCCCCATTCTCTGTTAAAATATCTTGCCACACATCCCTCTGTTGCAGGTCCACATGGGATGTCGCCTCACTTCAAATGAATTATCCTCTCCATGTGAGAGCTGAGTGGAGAATTTGTAATAGTGGACCCACCGCCCAGAGGTGTCACCCTAGTCCCCATTTCACACAGGAAGTACAAGGCCAAGCCGTTTTGAACACTGTGATATCAAGGAGGTCCCCTATCATGGACAGGGTGGATTATCTGGACATGTTGGACATTCCTTACTTCCTAGCAACCCAGAAAGACATCTGAAAATACGCTTATCACCCTCTTCTGCAGCTGCATGTTTGTTCCCATGTGTAGCGCTGCTTGAAACGGGTATACCATACCACCAAGTGATCCAACGAGTCACACTCCTCATGTGTTATGTGTGACTAATATGGGTCCTTGGTCCACCGCCTGGAAGAGTGCCCTTCGTCAAAATGTAATCTATTGTGAGGTTCAACGTCTCTTTTGCCAGAATCAGACACAGCCCTTCAGTCTATCTAAGGGCATCTTCGCCTTGTCCTTGAATTCTCCTATACATCCTTACCTCCAAGCCTTAGTAGTAGCAATTGCAAGATGGACTATATACACGGTTTCCTTGGATGCCTTTTCAGGCTTGTCAGGATTTCAATATGACTGAGCGATAAGCTAGTGTTCCGGTGGATCATAAATTAGATGCAAAGCGTGCTCTGAGGGCGAGTAATAGGTTAGATCAATGTGAGGTAAATTGATCGAATCAGTTAAGATTTGGTAATTGAGGAAATTCCGTTGAAACCTCGATGATCAAACAAATACTACTTTGATAGCAAATAGAGATTGACTAAGCGAAATGTGTCAAATCCGTTGAAGAATACTGAGGGTTAAGGGTTGAGTGAGAGAGAGAGAAGTGGAAGAGGTCTTTAGAAGAAGAAAAGAGAGAAAGAAATAATAACGGAGTAGGAGTAAGTAGAGAGTTTGAATAGAGAAGGTCTGCTGGTTATATCATATTAAATAAAGTAGTGTAGCTAGGGTGATTGACTCATATTTTCTAAAAAGTTTACAATTATCTGGGGTACCAACGATCTCTAATACGAGTTGGCTGTTAATCAGTAGGCTAAATCCTGTGCAACTCGTTCCATGGAGATAAGTCATATCCGCCAAAAGTTAACAGTGGTGCTCACTACAGGGGTCCCATTGATCAACTATTAACAACTTAATAATTGCACCTATGGCTCAACCAGCTCGCTTTGATGGGGTACTACCCCCATTTATCGAATTGTCTCAATATGGGGAGCTGAAGCTTGCTTTGGATACCTTACTTCAGGCGCAAAAAGTGTTTTCTAAAGAGAGTAAAAATATTACTAAGCTCAACCATGCCTTCTGCCAACTGCACCTGGTAGGTGACCATACCAACCAACTTGCCAACCTCTTGAGCAGAACGATGGAGCAGCTAGAATGTGAAGAGTATAAATTAGATAAGGTTGTTAAGGTGGAAGAAATATGCAGTGACAGACTGCTCCCACTTAACTGTGATGGTAACATACATGAGTTTTTAAGCAGTTCAAGTTTGCCATAGAGGGGGCTTCTGATCAGCGGAAAGCTAAATTGTTGTTATCCGCGTTGGATGTTTCAAGTGCTGATCAAGTTACATGTTTTTATTAAAAATAGTACTGTAGCTTACCAAGAGGTAAAGGAGACTGTAATTCGCCTGTTTTGGGACAAGAAAAAATGGCTCAGCGCAAGGTGGACTTTTTAACAATATCTTTTCAAAAAGATGAGTCTTTAATACAGTTTGCAGAGCGTTTCACTAATGAGGCTCATGTGTTGTTGGGTGCGAATGTCTTACCTAATGAGGAGGTGGGCATAGCGATGATGGCGGATATCAGGCCTATTGCGAATTGCATAATGCTATGGCGTACACTCTTCAGGAGGATGCGGAGTTACTCAAAATCATCCATCATTTACGCCATCTATCCGTCACCTTTAGTGCTCCCAACGTGGAGTGGAAGAATCCTGCATCTGCCACTAAAATTCGGCTAAATGAAGGATCTCAACAATATGGGGGCAATCCATGGGTTACTCCTCGGTCACTTAACTCATGGGTGGGTCATTTCCTTCCCTATTATGATCAACCCGCTTATCTTCAGGCCCATAATAACCTGTGGTTTAATAGTAGACCTAGACCTTCTGGGGTGATTCAGAGACGAGTGCCAGCCCCAAATGCTTGTTTCTCGTGCGGCCAAACATGCCATTATGTGGTTAGTTGTCAGGCAAAACAAAGGTCCACTCATTATCCGTTGTCCCAAATTTACATGGAAAAGGGCGAGCGGAGTAGAGATGGGACGCTCTTCTTCCACTGATTCAAATGTAATTGTCCCTGATATATATCATGAGTCACTTTGTGTCAGCCCTGGGGCACACTCTGAGGATTTACTATATCAACAGATACCTTACCAGATTTTGGCCTCAAGCTGAGGGAGAGACCCCAATAATGCAGACATGGGGTTCCACCAAGATGTGCATAAGCTGTACACCTGGCAAATCCTTGAGCGGAATGGTACAGTCGGTGGTGAACCCTCCGCATATGTCGCAGCTTTGGAGGGAGTGGAGGTGGCGATTCCTGTAGAAAAGATTGCCCAGGAGTATCCTCATGTCGGGGCTGGTATGCTCACTTTCTGGATAATCAGACGCCCTTGGATGTTCATGTAACGAACACCAAAGGCTCTTTTTATCCGGAATGTACATATTGTGACATATTTATACAGAATACCAAAATTTGGGCGATCATTGATACAGGCGCTCCTGAAAATATAATATTCACCAAGCCTGTGGCTAAGCTTCCGCTGAAACCAGATGTGGACCACTAAATAGTGTATGGGACTGCAGGGGCAAAGAGTACTGTGTCAGAAGGTGCATATAGCTTATTGCCTTTGAGGTTCAGGTCAGCCGGCGCATCCTCTCCAGCGGTGGTGTTGCCTAATGACCACTATGACATGTTGATCGATGCTGCATTTATGCGGCACTTTGGGGCTGTGGTTAATATGGTGGACAAAACCATCAGTATCCTGGGACAATGGATCCCCATCTATTTTACTTCCAACGGAGTCCCAGATGACCCCATCCGCTCTAGTCAAATTAATCTCTTATAGCAATGGTGTGATTCCTGAAAGATATCAGCGGATGAAGTGGAAGAAATGAACGCTTCCAAACCAGATTAATGAGTACAAAGGGATTCCGCTATGAGCCACAAATGCTTTGACTATCCCTTCTGGGCATCAGGTCATAATTGGGACTGAGCTCAAAATTGATATACTGGGTGGTCTGTATGGAGAGGTTGTGGGGCCTTATCAACAATTGCAGCTCAACATGTGGCTCCTAGGCTTTTATTAACAGGGCAGGGGGAAGTGAAGGTGTTAGTAGCGAATCTGCAGAAGGAGGTGATGAAGGTTCAGCGGCACCAAGTAGTGGCTTACCTGCACCTGATCCCTATTGATGAGGTCCGCCAGGTACATGACTTTGGTTCTTGGGAAGATCTTGGCTTGCCTCTAAAGACCACTTTCAGCGTAATGACTGTGGTTCTGCGGGAGGTGCTAACTGGTCTATCATAAGATCAGAAGGACAGGGTGATGGATCTGTTTGAGAAATATCACAGCATTTTTGCAACTGACGATCATGACTTGGGTTGCGCTCATGGGGTTGTGCATCAGGTGGACACAGGAGACCACCCCCTATCAGGTCACAACCTATCCGATGCTCAAAGGCAGCAGAAGAAGTTGTATCTGTAGAAATAGACAAATTGGTGGAACAGGGAATGTTGGAGCCGTCAAAGACCCCTTGGGCATCTCCAGTGCTAATTGTCAAAAAGAAAGATGGCTCCAATCAAGTAGTAATCAATTATTAGAAGCTTAACAGCATTACAAAAAGATTTGTACCCACTTCCACAAATCGATGATGCTTTAGATCAGTTAGGTGGGGCCAAGTATTTCTCTTCTATGGACTTGATATTAGGGCACTGGAAGATAGAGTTGCCAGCGGTGGAACAAGAAAAGTGCGCTATAATCACCTTAAAAAGGATTTTTAGCCTACATGTATGCCACAGGGTTTGTGCAATGCCCCTCTACGTTCCAGAGGGCTATGAACACTATTTTGTATGACCTAAAGCTGTCTTGCGCTCTAGTCTACCTTGACAATATCAACGTGTTTTTGTGGATGTTCACAGAGTATCTTGGACACCTGGAGCAAGTGTTCCGCCGCCTTGCTGATGCTAATATCAATATTAAGCCCCGAAAGTGCCACTTTTTGAAGGAACAATTGGATTACCTCGGCTTTGTGGTAGACTCCAAAGGGCTTAGTCCTCAGCTGGCCAAGGTGGAAGCCATCCGCAAGATGACTCATCCAAGCAATAAGCAGGATATCCAGGTGTTCTTGGGGATGATCAGTTACTACCAGCGGTTCATTCCCAACTTCAGCTGTATTGGGGCTCCACTATTTGAGCTACTTAAGAAAAACTCTGCCTTCAACTGGATGGATCAATGTCAAACCACTTTTGGTGTATTACGAACTGCATTGGCTAGCGCCTGTTTTGCAATAACCCAATTTTGAAAGAGAGTTTATTATGCAAATGGACGCTTCATTTTCCGCTGTAGAGTCTGTATTATCCCAAAAAGACGATAATGTTGTGGAGCACACCATTGCATATTGTAGCCGCAGTTTAACCAGCCCTTAATGGAATTACACAATGACTGAGAAGAAGTGTTTAGCGGTAATCTATACATATAAACAATTCTGGGTCTACCTCCATGGGGTGAAATTTAAAGTGGTAACAGATAATGCCTCCTTGCGTTGGCTACCAAATCTGCGGGAACCTTAAGGGCAGCTCACGCAATGGGCTTTGAAGCTCCAAGTGTATGATTTTGAGATCATGCATCAGCCAGGGGCGAAGCATCAGAATGCGGACTATCTTTCCCGATTACCCACAGTTGCCAATACAGTGGATGTGGCAGACATAATGTACAAAAAGATAATTGTGGGCAATATCATGATGAGCCGCTGCCCGTGATCTAAGTGTTAGATGGGCTTAGGAGGATACCTTCTTGTGTAATGGGGACTTATATAAGCGGATTGGGGAATTGACGCTGAGTTTCCCAAAACCCTCTGCCAGTCCTGTGATAATTATGAATGCCTATAGTGCGCTAGGTCATGGAGGGTTGAAAAAGATGCTGGAGTTCTTGCAACTCCACTACTATTGGGAGAGTATGCACTATGATGTGCTTGAGATGGTTGGTTGTTGCCATCAGTGCCAAGTGGAGAAAACATTCCACCAAAAGACCACCTACCAGCTAGTCAAGCCTCAGTTCACATGGCATACTGTTCCGTTAGATGTGGTGGGGCCTCTGCCAACTGGCACAAACTGCTCCAAATATATAATAGTTGCCATCGACCATTTGACAAGATGGGTGGAAGCAAAGGCTTTTAATGAATTGGGGGCTGTCACAACCACCAAGATCATCCTGGAGTGTGTCATACAGCGCCATTGTTGTCAGCAATTTATCATAACAGACAATGGGACCAATTTCACATCACATATATTAACCAAGTTGAACGAGCTCATGGCAATCCGCGGGATCTTAACTACCACCTACCACCCTGAATCTAATGGTATGGTGGAATGGGTCAATAGAACCTTGATAAATATTCTACGCAAGCTTGTAAATGAGCGGCCATCAGACTGGAGCACCCTTTTATCCACCGTTGTCTTCACATACAATATCAGCTACCACTCAGCAACTGGTATGAGTCTATTCCAATTGCTCTATGGACGACATCCAGTGCTACCTGCATTGCTTTACTCCAGTGTGGAGGATACCGGCGGAGTCAAGCCCCACTGCTATTTGTCTACCTTAATGAACATGATGTTTAAACTCCAAACCGAGGCATATTTCACTAGTCTTGCCAAGAAGATTTGGGATCATGCAGCTGATCAAGGTAAACACAGAAGTCTTCCACAGTTCGGGATAGAAGAATTGGTCCTGTTTCATGACCAACATGGGTTTGGAAGAAGAAATAAGATTGCCAGAATATGGAGCGGACCATTTGAGATTCTTAGGAAGATAGGGGCTGAATCCTACACCATTAAGGAACCCGCGGGTGGTCAGATAATCAACTGAGTACCTGCGAAGTTCCTTCGGCCCTACAAGCAATAGGCGCTTATCATCCAGTCAAGGGGGAGTAATGTCAGGATTTCAATATGACTGGGCAATAAGCTAGTGTTCCAATTGATCATATATTAGATGAAAAGCGAGCTCTGAGGGCGAGTAATAGGTTAGAGCAATGCGAGGTGAATTGATTGAATCAGTTAGGTTTGGTAATCAAGGAAATTCCGTTAAAGCCTCAATAATCAAATGAATACTACATTGATAGCGAATGAGATTGAATAAGCGAAATGTGTCAAATCTGTTGAAGAATATTAAGGGTTAAGGGTTGACTGAGAGAGAGAAGTGGAAGAGGTTTTTTAGAAGAAGAAAAGAGAGAAAGAAATAACGGAGTAGGAGTAAGTAGAGAGTGAAAGCAGAGAAGGTCTGCTGGTTATATCATATTAAATAAAGTAGTGTAGCTGGGGCGATTGCCTCATATTTTAAAAAGTTTACCCCGGCGAGACTGGCGGAATAGATAAATTTAGTAATAAAACTGTCTGTTACCATTTCCCCGGAAATTATAGCTTGGCAAGTGCATTCCAACCAGTTCATCAATATGCCGCACTCCCAACCACTATTGTCGGTGGAACATGGGGTACAGGTTTTCCTGGATATTCTACAAATGGCGCTTTGGGAGATGTTTTGTGGAGATGTACACACACATTTTCTGAACGCGGTGTACATTGCACCACACTCCATGCCACATGGTTGGCTAGATCTTGGCTTCAAGAATAAAGAAGCGGTGGATGAAGCTGTAAAGGTGCGCATAGTAGACCTCCCAGATGGTCAGTGGGTAGTCAAAACAAAGTCACCCGCTGGACTAAATTGAACCAAATTTTTGTGACTTTTGACTTCCTGCCCACAACGGTCAAGCACACCTTGCTTGAGCACTACCTGAGGGCTGGGCCCACCATATATGGCGAAATACAATCCTTTGAAATACAGCGCTTTACACTAATGCCAAACCTGTGCACAGGCAAAGCAATTGCAGTCTTAACCCCATATGTGGGGATAGTGGAGGATTTGACCCAAATACCTCATACCACTTTTGTCAAAATTGATGGGTAAGACTTCCATCCATTCAGGGTCACCATGGACAGCGCACCTCCCATATGTACGTTCTGTCATGCGTTTGGCCACAAGGCCCACAATTGCCCCATCAAGGAGGGCATTACTCATCAAGAAATTGTCTCATATTCAATGGGCGGTGCAGAAGCCCACTATGAACTGACACTTGACACCGAAGCAGATTTTTCATGGGGAGCGCAAGGGTGCTACATTCTTTTAAAACCAGTGTCCCCACAAGAGCGGAAGTAGGCCAAGCAGGCTGCAAGGCAGCAGCCAAGGAGGCGGCCAAGACTGCATCTGCAATCCCACCAGCCCAGCTCCAGGAGGACATTGAGACTTTTGCAGCAGAAGAAGCTCGCAAATCCCTTGACCAATCAGATTGGGACGCCCAAGCCAATTGGGCCACCCAAGCTGAACATCTGATGGGCAAATCAGTTTCACCCACCCAATGCACCCAAGCATTGATTGGGACCAAGTTGCTCACCGACAATCCTGCCAATATTCCACCCCAAGCGATGGTGCACCACAAATGCACACAACACAAAAAACTCATCCCACAGCAGGGAAAAAAGTGAAGGCAAAAGCCAACGTGAACCCACTTCTAAAGCCAACCACATTGACAATTACTCTGTAGCATCAAATATCTGAGGCGCCGACAAGCGCCATGAAGAAAAAGAGAAGGCTGAAGGGCTTGGGTGCTCTTCCCCTCTCACCTAAGGTGTGATGGGGGAGCCTTTATTTTAGGGTGTTGAACTTCGCTGGACTCAAGGCCTCGCTGTCTCAGGCTAGGAAACTGAGAATTTTACAAAATAAATTTACCCGTGGACATCCTGGCCATTCAGGAAACCCACTGTCCGCACAGTATGGAGGAATCATGGAAAACCATGATCCTCTCTTCCCTCTCCTTTTGGTCTGAGCACTTTGGGGTGCTAGTTTGAGTATACAATAATTTAAAAATTTAATTCGTCAAATTCATACCTAAATGGCCGCGTCCTTGCTGTCACCTTTTTGTGGGACGACGAAGTGCATGCTATTGTGAACATTTATTCCCTGACCTGTGCACGTGAACGTTGAGAATTTTTTTTGACAGTCAATTCCCTTCACTGCCCCCTGATCCATTTGTTGTTGGAGACATGAACTGCTTGATGAATCCATCCACAGACCGCTGGCCCTCATTGCCTACACCCCCATAGGGGCACGTTGAACTACGCGTTCTCAAAGCCACCCTAGGGTTGATCAATACTTTGCCACGCCATGCCCCGCTACTCACTAATATGTCACGTCCCCACATATACAACGGCCAGTTAAAGTCCATGACCTGCATCGACCTTATCCTTGCGCCGCTCAAATTTTGAACCCAAATTTCCCACTTCACCATGACAAAAATTGATTTCTCTGACCATAAGATGGTATCAATTTCCTTCTACTTATCCAACCCAGCAGCCCAGGCGCCGATATGGTGTAAACCTCACCCAGCCAAAATTGTGTTGCCAAGATTTTCCTCATGGGTGGAATCCATGACCTCAGCTCCAGTTTTTGTCACACCATTATCTGCAGATCCAATTTCCACCTGGTCTACCTTCAAGGTGAGAATAATCCGCCAGGCTCGCCACCTTTACTCCCACCACTCACAGGCTGCCTCAGCAGTCATTTTGCACTCACAGGCAGAAGTGGACCACCTGGAGTCCAACATCCCCGCTTTGGGCTACAGCCCAGCTTGGGGTCACAAGTGGGTGGAAGTGGCCACCCATCTTAACACACACTGATGAGACAACACAAGTGTTGGGTTTGTGTTCAGTATAAGGCTAAACATATTAAAGTGGCGACAGGGGCTCTGCTTACTTTTTTCAAAAAACCTTTGCACTGCGCCAGAGTTTGGCCTGCACACAGGCGCGAAGGCCAGACCACTCCATAGCGGATATGCTGGCTGAGGTGGCGATCAAAACACAAAACTACTACTCCAACTTTATTGATCCAACCCAATTCTGCTGGCAGAGATGGCACATTTTCTTGATAGCGCACACATCCGCACCATTTCCCAATTCCCAGAGTTGATGAATTTGATTACATGGGATGAACTCTGGTCCTCCATTTACGGTGCACCATATAGAAAATTCCCAGGCCCAGACGGCATCCCTAATGAGTTCTATAAAAAATATTTCAAGATTTTTCCTCCTTGCTGCTTGCCTCTCTGAACCAATGTCTTCTTGAAACACGCCTCCTGCCTGGAGGGCAAGAGGCTTTCACGATTACATTGTACAAGAAAGAGGATAAGCTGGACTTGACTAACTGGCACCCCATTTCTCTCACTAACACAGAGACAAAAGTTTTTACTAAAACATGGCTAACCGTCTAGGTGTTGCTGCCTCTTCTCTCATTTCCCCTGAAAAATTAAGTTTCATACCCAAAAGGTTGATTTGGGACAATATACACACCATAGCCAACGTCTCTCAATCCACGGCTTCTGGAGCACTTGTATTTTTAGACCAGCAGAAGGCCTATGATAGAGTCAACTGGGAATACCTCAGAGCCTGCCTCCATAAGTTCCACTTCCACCCTCGCTTCATCAATAGGGTGATGTTGCTTACGGAGTCTGCCACATTGGCTGTGTGTGGTCCTGGCTTCCTCACGGAAGTAGTCCGCCCCCAAAGGGGTCTGCGCCAAGGGGACCCACTTAGCCCACTCTTGTATAACTTCAGCCTTTGTTCCACTTCTTCGAAATGTGAATGCCTGCTTTACTGGGGTCCACGTGCAAAGACAAACCCTGTCAAGATGTTTTTGTTTGCTGATGATTGTGTGGTTGGGGTGTTTAACAATCATGATGCACGCGCGCTTGAAGATACTATCCAGGTTTACTCCAGAGTAAGTATGCAGCACTCAACGCCTCCAAAACTGAAATTGTTCTACTTGGTTGGCATCAAGCCCGCTGGGCCCCAGCGCCCTGTTTCCTACCTGCCTCGTCAGCTAGCGCACGAGTTAGCTTTCCCTGCCCACCCCACACCACCCCGTTTGTGCTCCCCTTTGTTCCAAGTCCCACCGTTGGCCCTGTCCGCTATTTGGGGGTGTGGATGGAGGCAGGTGGGTACACCTCATCGGTGATGGCAAACCATATTCTAGACAATGTGACAAAACGCATAGCTTCCCTCAGAGCCCGTCAGACCTCCCTTACAGGAAGGGTAGTACTAGCCAACTCTATGCTCCTCTCTAAAGTTTGGTTTGGGGCCCATGCCATCGATTTTCCCCGTGTTTCTTAAAGTCACTATGCGCCCCTCAGCAAGGGTGGCTTTGGTTGGGCCTCCCACTGCCGGTGCGCCTGGACGTCATATTTAACCCTCGCCATAGTGGTGGTATGGGCCTACTCAACTTTGAGGCCTATGCTGTCAAGATCCTTTGCACCTGGATCACTGCCGTTACAAACCCTACAATCTCAGCCCAGCACTGGTCCCGTGAAGCCTGCTCCAACTTCTCCCGCGCCCTGGGCTTCACCAATCCTTCTAACCCACTCTCTGTTAAAATACCTTGCCTCACATCCTTTGGCAGCAGGCCCACATGTGACATCGCCCAACTTCAAAAGAGACCTCCTCTCCATGCGGAGCGCTGAGTGGAGAATCCACATCTGCGGGCACACCTCCCAGAGGGGGCGTCCCTCTCCACAGTTCATCCAGGAAGTACAAGGACTTCCTAATATGAAAGGAGTGATACCCATGCGACCCCCTACCATGGCAGGGTGGACTACCTGGACATGATGGAAACCTCGTAACCCCTTGATACCCAGAAAGCCATTTGAAAGTACGCCCACCACCCTCTTCTGCAGCCACATATTCGTTCCCATGTGTGGCGCTGCTTTAGAAGGGTATACCATACTGCTGAACGCTCTAACGCTTTGCACTCATTATGTGTCATGTGCGGCCAGTACAGAATGCTGTTTCACCGCCTGGAGAAGTGCCCTCCATCTAAAGCGATATGGCGTGAGGTGCAACGTCTGCTTCGCCAGGATCCGGCACAGCCCTTCAACCTGTCTAAGGACATATTTGCTTTATCCATGGCCACACTCTTATGCCCTTCCTCCGTGCCTTTGTAGTTGCAATAGCTATGTGGACTATCAACACAATCGTCTTGGATGCCATCTAAGGCTCCACCCCCACCCTCCAAGAAGCTGTACGCCAGTTCCAGTCGCACTTAGTGGACCACTTTCAAGCATGGATGTTTGGGTACCTCCCACCATGGCGCCGCCAGTTGGTCTCATCCTGGTTCCCAGTTTGGTTCATCGTTTCATACCCCTTCCTCCATACGTGCTCAATAGTGGCACAAGCCCCTGCACACGTGACCCCCCTCCTTCTCTTGGTGTTCTTGCTGGAAAAAGGAGATAGCTTTTTCTTCTCTGGGGGTCCCTCCTCTCACTGAAGTTTTGGTTTTTAGTGTCTTTTTGAAAGCGTCCATCCCTGGTCAGCCTTCTTCAAATAAATTTAGGATTTATAAAAAGTTTATTACGTTTATTTGGGGGACCAACGATCTCCATATCATTTGGCCGTTGCTCAGTGGGCTAAAATCTGTGCAACTCATTCAGTGGAGATAAGTCATATCTGCCAAAAGCTAACAAGGCTCTAATCCCACACTCCAGTAAGCTGTACGCCGATTCCAGTCACACCTCATGGACTACTTTCAAGCATGGTAGTTTGGGTACCTACCATTTCATCAATAACAGTTGGTCTCATCCTGGTTTCCGGCTTGGTTATCATTTCAGACCCTTCCTTCATACGTGCTCAATAGTGGCGCAAGCCTTTACTCACAATATCACCTTCATTTACTTGGCATTCCCGCTGAAAACAGGAGACAGCGTTAGCTTCTCTGGGGTGCCACTTGTTTATGTTAGGTCTTTTTGTTTACATATTTGAAGTGTCCTTCTCATGGTTGCCCATCCCTAAATAAATTTTATAAATTTAAACTTTACTCTCTTCTTTTCCCCAATTTTAAGTAAAATTTTGGTTTATTTGTATTTATTGGAATTTGCCTCGCCAGAACTAGCATCAGGAATAAAGACTTTAAGATTAAGAAAAAGCAAAAGATATTCTCCAACATCTTTTAAGCTTTGGATTGCCTGGCCAAAAATTAAAAAGGGATCAGTGGTTTTTCACCCACTATCCTGACAGTGAGGTTGAGAGAGACATATCAGGGGTCAGCAAATACCCATCCCTCATCTAAGGTAAGCCTAAAATTAATAAGCTGAATGAGAGCCAAAGCCCTGGGGTTAGTGCCCCAATAGGTTCTAGATGGGTGCAAAGCTCTGTCCAATTTGATAGCTATAGACTGGAAGCACACAGATTTGCTGAGGTAATTTCTGAGTTTGTATTCTATGAGCCACTATGCAATTAATTGCCAAAGAATGACCCAACTTAAAACCACTTTCCTTGTGAATGATAAGGATAAGGGAAAAGACAACCAAAATAAAGTAGTGATGTTTTATTATCAGGTACTCATCTATCCCATTTGAAAAAAGACAAAGGTGATAATTAGGTGCAATCCTTTTCTTATAATAAAGCATAATTGATCCATATACTAGCTATATTATGAAGCCAATGAGCTAAATTCAATAAGGAGAGACATAAATTTCTAGTAAACTTTATGCTACAACCATTGCAGAACAAGCCCACTTTAATAAAACTAATTGTTCTGACATCTTAACATTTTTGAAAGGACTCAAGGTGGCTTTGCCTCTATAGACTCTGAATACCCATTTTCTAGATGGTAAAAAAGGAATAAGACTATGTTTGATCTGGTTGACACTCTCATTGTCATTACATTACAAGTAACTTTAACTATTTTTGGCTGATTTATATTAATATACTTGTGAATAAGAATTCTTTCAAGCAATAGTTAATAACGACGCTGCATTCAACAGAATGTTGAGTCATTTATGTAGAGAAATTCTAGATTGCTCCTTGCATGGACCACTTTCAGAAATATAGAATGGCTTTCATAATTACTATTAGAAAAAGAAGCATATAGTGATTAGCAGATGAGGTTTGACACCGTAAAAGTTAGCTCTACTGCTATAGTGCTTCATGTAGCAATTACAATTTTTGATATATACCAGTTTTCTCAGATTCTACGTAACTGTTCTTGACTATTCAAATAATGCCTTAAGATCCATGGTCAGTTTTTAAATTTACATTATTCTCTAGAAGATTTAGGTTTCTTTTATCAAAAGCAATAATTTCACTGATTTAACTTGTATCAAAGGTATGATTCTCATTTGCTATCAGAAAGTTGGACATTGCAGTTGGTCCTCTTCTTTAAACATTTATGAAAGTCAGTGTATTCCCTTGCAAGTGTTTAAAAGTTGCGAGGTGCTCCCTCAGGGAACAACAAGTTTTAAACATTGGACCTTCTCTGTCAATACCTAATGGACTACTGAGAGAAGACTATTCTTTATGGGTAAAAGTAATTGATTGATATTCACATGGCCTCTGAGTTAGTCACCCTTAGACACAAGAAAATTTGCGTTCTATTTGTTAAATTACCTGGTGAGACTACAGTGGAAAAAAATAAAATATACTATTTACATTTAGTGCCCAGAAAAAAGATACACTTAATCATTGGATCTCAAGAAGTCTATCAAAGTTTGACCTACCCAATGTAACCCAGAATGCATGCACAATTTTTTGCCAGATCAACTGTAAGGACTAGCAGAAGAGCTAAAGTATTAAGCATTGGAATATTAGAGAACTATGATCAGTTATTTACCATCAATAATTTTGACTTGGGGTGCACAAAAGGAATCCAACATTACATTGACACTGTTGATGCCAGATCCATAAGTTCTCAGCACTTAATTTTTAGAAGGTAAACAGTGAAGTTATTCAGAAAGAGGCCAATCACCTATTGCATCAAGGAACAATTTACATCTCATAGTCTTTTGAACAGCCCTATACTTATTGTCAAGCTAAGGACAGCTCTAACCAATCAGTGATTAATTATCACTGAGTAAAAACTTTACTAAAAAGCATATTTATCCCTTATTATGGATTGATAATGCTATCAATCAATTATCTGGTACCTACTATAATACTTCTTAGATCTCATCAGTAAATATTGGCAGATTGATCAGCCTATGGAGGAACAAGAAGAAAGCAAACTATTAAATCCTAAGATTTTTAACCAATAAGTATGCCCTAGGGCCTTTGCAACGTGACCGCCACCTTTCATGAGCTATAGACAGCATAATAGCTGATTTTAATTTAGATTGTGATATGGTATATATCAATGATAACAACATGTTTTTGCAAACCTTCACTCAACACCTCTCCAATTTTTAATAAGTATTCAAATGGATTAACAATCTTAGCTGATAATAAAACAAGTAATTTTTAATTAGTTAAAAACTCAGATGAAGTAATTGGGACACATTGTTGACACAAAATAAGTCTCCCAAACTGATAATCTCAAGGAAGAAAATCTTATAAAAGGCCTGAACCCAAATGTGATGTGCAGTTTTTTTATATTGTAATATAATACCATCAGTTCATTCAAGGGTTTTTTAAAACATCTGAACAGTTGTTCCATCTACTAAAAAGTCGGGCTTTCCTAATTGTCTGTGGAGTGCAAAGATTCTTTAAAGATTTTAAAAGCACACTAACCCATGTGCCTGTATTATGCTACCCAAATTTGATCATCTTTTTATTGTTGTTAGGAACCCAGCGTTCAAGTGAAAGGACTGGCTTCCTTCATGGATAAACCAAGACCCACAAGGATAACAAAGTCCTACAAGGCACCGTAGTTCAAAGGAACTCTTGGAGGGCGCGTAGGAAGGGTTGTTAGACAGGCTCCAACCTATCTAATTTTTGCCAATATGCCAATTAAAATATTAATATAGCTAGTAAAATAATTTTAAAAATAATGGAAAATTAGGTAAAAGAATAATCTAAACTCCTACCATTAGCAGGGTGCTGGGTCTTATGGTGGGAGAGGGGGGATAGGTGCTAAGCTGAACTACAATAGGGGGAACAATTTCTGATTACAAATCTATAAATTAATGGATACAATCCCAAATTTCACCTTAATGGTTTTAATAAATGTTTTGAGGTTATTTTGGGGATAACTTCCAAATTATTCAAATATCTAGAGAGCTTTTTTAATTTTCATAATGGGGATGTTGGTACAATTCCCATTTTGACCCTTTTTTCGATTTTTTGCTCAGATTTGGCCTGATAGGTAAGTTTTCCCCTCTCAAATTGACTTCTGGTTGGACAACCAGTTGAGGGCAGAGAATGAGGACTGCGGCATGGGGTTTCTGGGGCTTTCTAAGGTAGTCACAAAATTGCTTATTTTTTTAAGATAAAACCTTGCACATCTTGACACTAGGATAGGTTTGGGTTGGGGGATAGATGTGGGAGAGGCATTTGGCAAAAAGGATAGGCATCAACCAACTATATCTCGTCCAGGGTATGCCCTAGGTCAGAGATTTATTGAGAGTCAGGGCCCCAAGGTTTCTTTCTTTTTGATTCTAAAGGGGTGCATGACACTATCCAGCTTAATATATAGAGCTAAGAAGCTTACAGTAGCCTTTTCTAAAAATATAGGGTCCGCCCCCTTTTAAGGGCGCTAGCCAAAGCATAGTTATTTTGTGGGGTTGGGTGTTAGATGGATGTAGCTGTAGCCTTCTTTGGGGGTAAGTTAAAGGTGCCTCGGGCTGGCCTTGTGAAACTGGGAAATTAACTTTTGACAATTCCTACAATCTTTGGATGGAACCCAACTATCTATATAAGATGGAAATCATTTTTGAGATACCAGGCACTGTAAACCGCATTTGACTTTTGTGAGTTAAATTTCTGCTCTAACTCAATCTCTGGGGCACCCTTAATCATGATGGGCTCCACCTCCACAGGCTTTTTTCCTTTAAGTGGTGGTTATGAGGAGGCTTGGAAGGAGTTGTAAATCTTCCAGTGTGTGGGAATTTCCACGTGGAAGGATCCATTGTTTTATTTATTTGAGGCAAGTTGACCAGGGGATGGACATTACCAAAATAGAGAAAGAAAGTATTGACATGAAACCTGAGCAGGGTCAACTCTGTCATATAAAATTTTTTTTTCACTTCCAGATTGGGACTCAGATTTTTCTGGTTACGTCATGGTTAAGGTTTTCGTGTTATTATACCTACTAACTGCCAATAGCTTCCTTTGGTTGGCACCCCAATTGATGTGCGAAGGGTGGAAATCAAACCCACAACCTTCAGGTTGGTAGCTGTACGCCCTACTGACTCACCTTATACCCCCTTGGAAGGATCCATTGTTCAACACCTAGGAAATAGGAAGGGGCCTACGCGTTTGCAAGATAACTTATGACATGGCACCTTGAGGTGCATGTTATTTATTGGTATCCATCATAACCATATCATCTGCTTGATAGTTAAGAGCTTAACGTCGTTTCTTGTCTGCAAATTGCTTGGCGCCATTGGTGGATTTGTAGGCTGGCTCTGAACTTAATAATTCGCATTTTGTTTGTGGGTGACAAAGAGATCTTCGGGGTATGTTACTACGCGATATTGTCCTAACACTGAGCGCAGGAGTTTATCTAAATTAGCATACTTAGGTGCCATCCTCATTAATGCATGGATGGAGTTGTATGCGTATTGGGCCATGGGTAGGTCCGCTGCCCATGTATCCTGAGAAGCAGTCGCAGCATTGAATGTACTGTTTTAAGGACTGGTTAGTGCGCTCCATTTGGCCATCTGACTGGGGGTAATAGGCTGAAGATCTGCATGGCTTAATCTTCAACATTATCACAAATCCTTTCAGAATCATGAGGTAAACTGAGGTCTTCTAGTGCTGATTTCTTCTTGGGAAACTTAAACAGAACAAACATATGTTCCACAAACAACTTTGTCATGTCCTCAGCTGTAGTAGTTGTCATAAAGGGGAATAAAGTTAGCTATTTATGTAAAGTGATCTACCACCACCATGATTGCGTCATAGCTATGGAAGCTGAGGAAGCTTAAAATAAAATCAACTGACAGTGACGTCCATGGCTCTGCTTCTTGTTGAAGAGGGTTTAAGCCGTTCCGCCATGTTCTATCTGACTTGGACTAGAGCTGATAAAGCATTACTCAATTCAGGTGGGAACCTCCTTCGTCAGTCCATTCCAAACATAACCTCACTTGATTAAACTGATATATTTTTAGCGCCAGGATGCCATGGTTTTTTGGTCATTATGTTCTCTTATGACACTGGAACGCATCTCAGAGGGAAATCATACTTCTGCGAAAATATCATCCCTATGCTTTTGGAAACAATCTAGTTGGGGCTTTATCAGCTTCAATCTTCGCTAGTAGCTTTGTCCTTCGAGATCTTTAGATTTGGATGCCAAAACAACATCCAGAAGAGAACCTTCATTGACAAGAGATACCTGGACTGGGTTAGACTTAGTAACAAAATCACTGACTCAAACAGAGTGTCAGGGATAAAGGCGGCCTAGGAATAACCATCATTGACAGGGTCTACTGGCCCCAAATAAGTATCATTGGTACCAGGCGATGTGGATCTATCGAGTTTTGGCTTTAGATTTGTTTTATTTTTAGGTTTGGGTTTGGGTTTAGGCATAGGTTTCAGGATGGGAGATGTATTCCAAGCAATGGCTGGAGGTGGCGGAGCAATGACTTGGTCATGGGGAATTATTGTGACTAACTTTGATCCCATATCTACAGTGGGGCTCATTAGAGGTGTGCGGCTCAAGGTATCAGGTAAATTTGGGCAGCCCCTTTGACAAACCCATACTTAAAATCAAAGCTCTAAAAGATTATGATTAGTTCTGGTCTTCCTGTGAGCCAACTTCTGAGGTTTTTGATAATAGGTAAGAGACGTGTGGTCTGTGCACACAACCACAGAGTGCTTGCCTCCTGTAGCAGATACCGTTAATGCATCAGGGACCAAGAACTTCCGCCACACTTTATTATAAATGGTCCAGGATTGCTCTGTGGCGCTGAACTTTCTTGAGAAATAATTCACGCAATGCTATGCCCCACATGTTCCAGCAGAAAGTATAGTCTCCACTGCTTTTCCAGAGGCATATCATGATACAATAAATGGTTTATCTTCATCAGCATGGCAATTGTTGATTCTTGGCATATAGCAAACTTTCACCGAGGTGGTTTGCGACGGGTATTAACCACTGTGCAACTAAATTGGATGATATTAAAATCGCCAACCTTCTAATAAAACTCAATAAATTATATATGGAGCTATCACCCCTTATTTCTATCTTTGTTTTAAAATAAATCGCAGACTTATCTGCAACCACTTAATCACCCAGATAAAAATCTACCCTTCAATCCTCCATGTGACTCTTTATATCTCGGTTCCTAATCCAGATGTATCCTTGGCTTGGTAGTCTTCTATTCGTCTTCCCTTTTCTAGATACTCTCATTCATATCGAATCTCAGCATAATTCCCCTTGATTCACCGGATGGTCACCATTTTGATTGATTGTAATTCATGTACCCTTTTCCTTAAATCTTGAGACTTGTCTTAATTCCCCCTCTGATCTGCTGGTATGGGTAGCATATCATCCAGTCATATTAACTTCCCAACATTACCCCCCTTGACTGGAAGATATGCTCTTATTGTTTATATTCTCAGAGGAACTTTTCATGAACTCAGTTGATAATCTGACCCCCCACAAGTTCTTTGATAGTGTAGACATCTATGCCAGTCTTATTAATTATCTTAAATAGGCTGGCCCAGATATTGGAGAGCTTATTTTTCCGCCCAAATCTGTGCTGGTCGTGGAATAAAACATGGTCCCCAATAGTGAACAGCGGGAGTCCGCTCCATCTCTTCTGATCAGCTGCCTGATCACGAATCTTCTTTGCCAAACTGGTGGAGTAGGCTTCCATTTGCAGCTTGATCAATGTATCCATAAAAGTCTTCAAATATTGCTGGGGATACACACCACCAGTCTACTCTACACACAAATAAAGCAAGGCGGGCAGAGCTGGATGTTGACCATACAGCAGTTGGAACAGGCTCTTACCAGTGGATTAATGATAGCTGATATTATACGCGAACGCAGTGGTAGGTAGAAGGGAAATCCATTATGAAAGCTGATCCTTTACTAATTTGCGGAGTATGTTTACTAGGGGTTCCGTTGACCCACTCCACCATCCTCTTTCTATTCCAGATGATAGGGGGTGGGTAAAACCCTGCGGATCGCCATCAACTCATTCAACTTTAGCAGGATATGCAAAGTGAAGTTGGTTCCATTATCTGTTAAAATGAATTGCGGGCAGCCGTGTCACTGTATAACACACTCCATAATAAACTTGGAAGTGGTGAACGCGCCCAAGTCATCAATGGTCCTGGCTCCACCCATCGAGTCAAATGATCAATGGTGATAGTTATATACTTGGATCGATTGGCGCTAGTTGGCAGAGGTCCTACTACATCAATGGAAATGGTGTGCCAGGCGAACTGGGGTTTAAACAGCTGGTATGCGGTCTTTTTGTGGAATGGTTTTTCCACCTGACACTGATGGCAACAACGAACCGTTTCCAATATGTCATAATGCATACTCTCAAAGTAGTATCAGGGTCGCAAAAACTCTAGTGTTTTCCGCAATCCTCCATGAATAAAGCCCAATGAGCATCCATAATAATCGCAGATCTGGCCAAAAGTTTAGGGAAACTCAACATCGAGTCTCTGATCCACTTATATAGTTCTCCACCACATTGGAAAGTTTCTGCCCTGAGTCCATCTAACACCTTGATCACATGTGGTGGCTCGTCCTAGTATTTGTTCACCACCATCTTCTCATACATTATGTCAGCTATATCCGCTGTGATAGCGACCATTGGCAGCCAGTAAAGACAATCCACATTTTGATGTTTTGCTCCCAAACAATGTATAATCTCAAAATTGTTTGCCTGGAGCTCAGTGCTCAATGTGCAAGCTGCCCCTCCAGTTCATGTAGATTCTGTAGCCAACGCAAGGAAGCGTGGTCTGTCACTACTTGGAATTGTACCCCATGTAGATATACCCAAAACTGTTTGTAAGCGTAGATCACCACTAAACACTCCCACTCAGTCACAGTGTAGTTTTGTTCGTGACAGTTCAAGCTTTGACTACAGAATGTGACAGGATGCTCCACGCCATCATTGTCCTTCTGGGGATAATACTGCCCCTATAGCAGTGAGGGATGCATCCGTTTGTACTATGAACTGTTTGTTAAAATTGGGATATTGCAAAATGGGTGCACTTGCTAACGAACTTTGCAACACATCAAAAGCGTTCTGGCATCATCCATCCAATATAAGGAAGCGTTTTTCTTTAACAACCTAAAAAAGTAGGGCCCTAATGCAACTGAAATTGGGAATGAACTGTCAGTAATACCTTACCATCCCCAGAAACACCTTAATGTCCCGCTTATTACCTGGGAGAGTCATCTTGCTTATCACTTCCACTTTAGCTGGCTGTGGTTTAAGCCCATTTAAATCCATAAAGAACCTAAAGTATTCCAATTGTTCTTTAAAGAAATGGCATTTCCGATGCTTAATTTTGATATTAGCAGTAGTTAGGCGCTGAAACACTTTTTCCAAGTGGGCAAGGTGATCTGTAAATGTCCGCAAGAACACATTTTTATGTTGTTGAGGTAAACTAGGACGCAGGACAGCTTTAAATCGCTTAAAATAATATCCATGACACTCTGGAATGTAGCCAGGGCGTTGCATAACCCTTGTGGCATGCAAGTCAGCTGGAACAACCCTCTTGAAGTGATGATCACACATTTCTCCCGTTCTGCTAATGACAATTCGATCTGCCAGTACCTCAAGATCAGATCCATGGTGGAAAATAGTTCGCCATACCCAATCAGTCTAACACATCATCAATCTGTGGAAGAGGGTAGGAATTCTTTTTTGTTACATTATTGAGTTTACAATAGTCAATAACCACTCGACTCAAGCCATCCTTTTTCTTTACAATGAGCACAGGTGATGCCATGGACTGTTTGATGGCTCTAGCATCTCTTAAACAATAAGTTTATCCACCTTATTTGAGACAACCTCTTCTGCTGCTTTTGAACATCTAATAGGTCACAATTGAATGGGTTGGTGTTCCCCTGTATCTATCCTATGTACCACCCCTTGAGCGCACCCCAAATCATGATCAACATGTGCAAAATTATCCCATACTTTTTAAATAATGCTATAGCCTTATATTGCTGTTCTGCCAATAATCCCGTAAGCGTTTCCCATGAAACCATGGTCAATATGCTGAATGATGAGCTTGCCGGTAGTCCAAGATCTTCCCATGAGCCAAAATTATGAATACTGCGAACTTCTTTTATAGGAACGAAGTGTAGATAAGCCACCACTTGGTGCCGCTGGAGAATTTTTGTCTTCTTCTGTAAGTTCACTAGCAGCACTTTCACCTCCCCCTTCCCAGGTAGCAGTAACCCTGGAGCCACATGTGGTTCAAGCCATGAGTGCTGGTGAGGCGCCATAATTTCTCCATAAAGCCCTTTAGGGCCATTGATTTCAAGCTCAGTCCCTACTATGCACTGGTGTCAAGATGGTAGGCTCAAAAGGCTCACTTCCCAAAGCGGGATCCCTTTGTACTCATAAACCTAGTTGGGGAGGGTCCTGGTCCACCGCCTCAGTCATTGATAATGAACAGGAATCACTCCGTCGCTGTATGCTAGATTGATTTGATTAGAGCAGACTGGATTTTTTGGGATTCCAAAAGAGGAAAATTATGGGGATCTGTTGCCCTAAAATAGTAAGAGTTTCCTCCGCCATATTTATCATGACACTAAATTTCCTCATGAAAGCCACGCCAATTAGTATGTTGTAGTTGTTATTTGGAAAAACCACCACCAGAGCAGAAGCCTGAACTGACCCAAAGCATAAAAGCAACATGCTATATGCTCCTTCAGACACAGTGATATGCGTTCCCGCGGTCCTGTGTACTACTCGATGGTCAATATCCAGTTTCAACAGAAGTTTAGCCACCAACTGGGTGAGACTAAGTTCACAGGCGCTCCCATGTCTATGATAGCGCAGATTTTTGTGTTTTAAACGAAAATGTCGCAGTAAGTACATTCTCAGTAAGAAGAACCATCAGTTTTTATTACATGTACGTCCAAGGGCTTTGTGTTACTCAAAAGGAGGAAATGATCTTGCGACCTGAGGATAATCACTAGCAATTTCTCCACTAGAATGGCTACATTAACTCCTACTAAAGAGGCGACGCTCGTCCAGGGATCTGCGTTTCTGGTGCTGGTCTGCTCCAGGATCTGCCACACATATGGCTTCTGCATGTCCAGGCGGAGCTCAGGGATCTGGGGTGAACTTTTACTCTCAGAAACAGAAGCAGGGGTATCTAATGAAAGCTGCTTGTATAACAAATCATAGGATTGAGGTTCAAATTCTACCCAAAAAGATGTTTGGGAATTTCTAGGGACAAGTAAATTGGACTTAGCGAAGGTAGAGCGTCCTGTCTCTACCCCGCTTGAGCTTTTCCCTGCTTAAATTTTCAGCTGGCATTACATACACTTGTAGTTTGTTAGGGAAATTACCTGCATAATGCCCTCTTCATCCGCACTGGAAGCAAGTGTTCATAAAAAGTTCACGTATATAGCTTGTGGAGGAAGGACCAGTTTGGAAGTTGCCAGTATGGTTCCAAGGTCATGGATGAACTGGCGAAGCGTACATGGGCTGAAAGGAGTCCACTGACTTGTATGAGGTACAAATTAATTATAGCGGCTGATAACCCAGTCACTGCAGCCCATATCCTGAAGAGTATGGAGTGAAGTCAGGAGAGATTTTTCAGGCTATGTTGGGGGCGCTGATCATGGTGGAGAGTTGGTTTAAGGTGTTCATGATTTGGATAAGTCTGGCATCTCCATCCAACACATGAGACATAGCATTATATAGTTCCCGGTGTGGTTTGACAGCTGCTGTCACACTATACTGTTATCCTTGGCGGATAAAAAGTTAGCTCCAAGTAGGACATGTGCTTCTGCTGAAAAACGCTCAGCGAATTCTAACAGGGTCTTGTTTCAGTGAAACTGTATAGTCATGAAGTCAGATTTCCGTTGGGCCATCTTGGTAGCACCCCCAAACAACTGGAGTACAATCGCTTTAACTTCTTTGTAGGATACTGAGCTATTTGGAAGATAGCAGGTAACTTGATCAGTGCTTTTCACATCTAGAGCGGACAGCAACAGTTTTACGTTTTGTCAATCAGTAGCCCCTTCCCCCAGCGAAGTCAAAATGCTTAAAGTAACCATGTAGATTCCCATCACAACTGAAAGGATGTAATTTTTTGATCAAACAACTTCGCCTTTCTCCAGGTTCCTGCCGCAAGGAGTGGGCGAATTGGTTTTAGAGTGACTATGGGAACCATTCCTTTGTGCTTTATCATACAGCCAGACGGATTGACTCAAATCCATCAAAAAGGACTTGGAAGAAGTGGTGTTGTGTGGAGGGTCCATTGTAATGACTGAGGGATATTCATTTGCTAATCCATAGCATTCTTCCCCCAAATCACCACTAACTGCCACTTCCCCTGGCTCTGGTGTGCCCCACGAAATGTTCGTTGATCAACTGCTCCACTTTAATCAAATAGCATTCACACTGTCCATCCTGAAATTCCTGTTGCAGCATTTCATACTGATGTTGCAACTCCTGGTGGAATTCCCTCTCAACGTTCAGTTTTTGTTCCATGGCTTGTTATTTTTAGAAAACCTCTTTGATTATGTTTTTCAGGTGGGTATGCTACCAGCTAGCATTATCCGCTTGTTGATTGGAGTCATTTATTTGGTTAACGAGGGAGGCTTGTTCCTGTGCCAATTCATTGTTGTCCCATCAAAGGGTATCAAGGCACCCTTGCATGTCCGCATACTCTCTTGTCTCACCAATTGGAAGAAGGAAGTCTTGTTGGCACTCAGTCTGACTAACAACTTCCAGTTTTGTAACCCAATGAATAAGCTGGAGATATTTGGGAGACGTTGTCCAAAGGATAAGTGCGTTATCTGCCATTTGCTGGGTACTACATTCGATAAAAAGTTGGGGTAATCCCATTGATAAAGAGCCAACTTGGTCCGCCACTTGCCATTCCATCAGTGTCATTTTTTCCTTACACTGGGCAATCATGGCTTTGAGAGCTTTCACCCATTCATTGAGCTCCATTATAAAGCGCTCAGTATTATTCCCCAATGTTGTTACATCCTGAATCCACTCTGCTGATAGGCCATGCTGATCCAGCAGTTCTCTTATTACTCGAGGTAATTCTAAGTTTAACAGTGGAACCAAAATGTCCAATAGACGGCGGACGTCCCCAACGTGATAATCTATCTGTACCAGCGCCCCTTGTACCTCCAAAAACAAATGATCAGGGCAGTCGAGCAGTAGGCAAGTATTCTTTTGCTGCACTTGAACAAACTATAATACATCTCCAATTTCTATATTGTGGTGAGCCAGCACATGCAGTAGCTGGCAAATTGATGGTTGCACATAAGTTATTAGATTCTCCCTCAATTCTGTGGGTACCAAGGTGATGAGCCAATCTCATTGTTTTCACGTCCAAATAAGACATGTACAGGGCATATCAATTTTCTTGGTCTCATTGTTTATAGAATAGGCTCAGGGCATTTTCCTCAGCCTCATCTTTATATAGGTATATCCGTACAACAGCCACTCCATGATATTTTGCAATTGCTGAGGAGTCACATTGGTGGAGCATCCTTGTTGGTCGGTCATCAGCTCAGGACAACTCTCTAATTGCAGATTGATCATACCTTCATCATCCCCTGGCTCAGTCACAGTAAATAATTTTGTTTTGTTGTTAGGTGCCTACTGTTCTTCTTCAGCATACTGCGAACAGAATCTAATCAAATTATGTTGTAACAAATGAGAGCTCATCATCATATCCTATCAATGAAAGACTACAGTTGACCAGTAACCCCTGTAGTGAGCACCACTGTTGATTCTCAGCGTATAGGCTTGTTTTTGCTGAGGCGGTTTGCACAGTTATTAGCTACTGTGCAACTAAATTGGACGATATGAAGATTGCCAACCTTCTAATAAAATTCAATAAATTATATATATGGACTATCGCCCCTTATTTCGATCTTTATTTTAATATAAATCGCAGACTTATCTGCAACCACTTAATCATCTGGGAAAAGAACTACCCTTCAATCCTTATGTGACTCTTTATATCTCGGTTCCCCAAGCCAGATGCATCCTCAGCTTGGTAGTCTTCTATTCATCTTCCCTTTTCTAGATACTCTCATTCATATCAAATCTCTCCATAATTCCCCTCAATTCACCGAATGGTCATCATTTTGATTGATTATAATTCATATATCCTTTTCCTTAAATCTCAAGATTCATCTCAATTCCAATTTCAATCTGCCAGTATGGGTAGCATATCATCCAGTCATATCAACTTTCTCGACAGCAATGAAAAGGGTAATAAGAAAGCCTCATTGCCTGTTGAGAAATTGATATGACTCAACAATAAGCCCCAAATAGCTTCAGCGGATTGTTAAATATTGGCAAAAACTAAGTAATGAAAATGATATTTGTTAGATCGCATCAAAATAGATGATAAGATGATACCAAACTCAGGAATGATTAATATTAGATCGCCACTAAATAAGGTGATAAGGCAAGGGCGAACACAAGAGAGATAAACTCTTCCGTAGCCTCTCAGTTACAAGGATAAGCCAATTAGAGTATAACAGGAAATGATAGCATAACCTAAAGGGTCACTATTGACCAAAGGCATGGATATATAAAGCGTGACGAGAGGACTAGAAGGTGATGATTTTAGTAGGAAGAAGGTGTTTAAGCAGAAGGAATCTGATCTATATATTAAATTAAATAAAGTGGTGTAACTAAGGCTATTGCTTCATGTTTATCAAAACTACCTAGTTTGTCTCAAGGACTGGAAATCTCCATATCATCTGTCCGTTTTTTAAAGGGCTTAACCCAATGCAACCCTTACGGCATAAATCAACTATACCGCCAATTTTATAAAAGTGGTGCTCACTAAAGGTGTCCCATTGCACAACCACAACAATAGGTTCTCCAGTTGCTGCTATGTCACATCAGGTTTGCACTGACGGTAATTTTCTTGGCATGCCACACCAACAAGTATGCAAATATCAAACTTTTTTGGATGCGGTGCTCAAAATGCAAGATGAGCTCCTTCAGGAGCGTAACAATGTAATTAACCAATTCAGAAACGCGTTCAGCCAGCTGCAGCTCTTTGGGCAACAAAACAGGCAACTTGCCAATCGTCTGGACAACACTACTGAGCAGTTACACTGTATGAAGCGAAAATTGAAACGTGTCTCCTACTCTCAACACCTCACTAGGAAGGGGAAGAGAAAAAAAGGCCCGCTTGAAAAATCTGTATTATGGTGAATATGAGGCCAGATACCAAGCTGAGGAGCTTTTAACCAAACATGTGGGCCATGTGAGCTACTCTACTCATGATGGCAGCTCTAGGGATGATTATGCGCTGATGGACTGATTCCCAGGTGATGGTAGTACTGCAAACCAAAGAGACTCACGCTACCCCTAAATAAGCAGACAAGCCGTGCGCCGCTGGCCCTTATGAGCCAGCTCCTTATCAAGAATCTGTCTATGGGCCTCAACCAATTCCCCAGTACACTCCAAAGTCTCACTGTTGTGAGCAAGAGGAGGAGGACTGCATCAATAAACTACCTTTGTTTAACTGCAACGGAAACATCAACAGGTTCTGCAAATGATTTAAAAACGTGGTAAAAGAAGCGTCAATTGATACAAGTCTAAATTGTTAATATCCACCTATATGTTTAGAGTGCTGACCAAGTCACCTGCTACTTTCAAGCAGCTCCGTTACATACAAAGAGGTGAAGGAGACTATACTGCGTTTGTTTGGGGGAAGCGCAAAGATGTCACAGTGAAAGGCCAAGTCTTTGACCATTGCTTTTCAATGTAATCAGACCCTCTCTGAGTTCACTAACTAATTTATGATGGAAGCACACATGTTATTTGTGGCAGGGACTCTATCCAAAGCTGATGTGGGTATTGTGATGACCTCTTCAGTGAAGCTGTACTGTGAACTTAACAAGGCCATGGTTCTGGTTTTTCAGGATAATGTACCCCTGATCAAAATTGTCCTATTACTTAGTCATCTATCTTCCAACTTTACTTCACCCAATACAGATCAGAAATCTTTGCAGCCTTTACCAAACTTCTTATTTGGGTGAGTCAACCAGCCCTGTTTTAATTCCGCCCAGTAACCCCAAGCCTTATTATAACTACACGCCCCGCCCTCGTCTGAGTTACCACAGCAGTTCAACTTCTAGTCCAGACCTTCTTACAACAACTACCAGCAGCCCAACTTTTTAGGACCTGCTTACTCCGACCGCCAACAGTCCAACTATTGGTCTGGATCATCTTACAATAAACAAGGACGCGTGCCCTATGAGGTATGTTGTTTTGATTGCGGTCACCCTGGGCACCTTGCACAAAGCTTCCTAAATCGTCAGGTCCATTATGTATAGCAGGATTAGTACTAACAGGGAAAAGATAGAGCGGAGTAGAGACAAGATCCTCTACCTCTGCTATCCCAAACCCAACTTCCCCACCTAACCCTAATGAAGTATATCCAGCTGAAGCCCCTCAGTACAATGACGAGTTCCTATATCAGCAGCCAGCTGGAGAGGTAAATGTACTGAAATGGGCGCAAGAAAAGGTTATGGCGGAAGAAGGACCCCAGGAACAACAAAATCTTTAAGCCTGCCAGATTTTTTTAACAGTTTTCGCCAGATGATTCAGGTCCCTCCTCAGATGCGCCTTCCCTGAAAAAAGCCTATGTCACCCTTCCAGTGGACGCTATTTTAAAAGAATACCCTGAAATCATTAGAGGGTATGCGATTCCTCAGAAAGAGAGACTCTCTAAATGTTCATGTAGTAAACAGTCAAAATTCTCATTATTCTGAGTGTACTTATTGTGGCACTCTTGTGGCAAACAATTAAGCCTGCACTATAATATATATGGGAGCCCTGGTCAACATAGTTTCTTCTAAGTTGATGGCGAAGTTGAAATTGAAACTCAATGTTGAACATCAAATGGTGTATAGGACCATTGGAACCAAAAGCACAGTCTCAGAGGGAGCACAAATTGTGCTGCCCTTGTGGTTTGGATCAATTGCTGCTGTAGCTCCAGTGATAGTACTACCTAACAGTAATTGTGACCTATTAATTAAGAAACTTACATGTGACACTTTGTTGCTTTCAAATATATGATGGAATAGACCTTCAAAATTTTAGGGGAGCAGATTCCAATTTTTTTTACCTCCGGTGGAGTGCAAAGGATCCTGTGCATATGGTACATATCAACCTTACTTATAGTGACGGTGTAATCCCTGTTTGTTACCATCAATTAAAAAGTAAAATTTGAGCTCTCCCCCAGCAGATATAGGAGTAGCAAGGGTTACCCTTCCAAGCCGCTGGACTTATAACAATCCCCTCTGGTTATCAAATTATATTTAGTACAGAGCTAAAGGCTGAAACACCAAAAGAATTTATATGGAGGTTATTTGTCCATACCACTTTCAAAGTTAGAGCCCCAAGCAGCTCCATGCCTCATCCTGCCTGGATACAAGGAGATCAAGGTTTTTCTAGAGAGAATTTACAGAAAGGACCGTTGCAGATCCACCAACATTAAATAGTGGCATATCTACACTTGACCTTGTTGAGGAGGTTCTCCATTTCAAGAATTTGGATCCCTGGATGAATTTGGTCTTCTTATCTGTCAGAAATTCGCTTTTAGTGAAGTGGGCTCTGCTGGTTTTCAGACTAACCAGTAAGAAGACTGGAAGACCCTTGCCATTTCGCCTTAGGCAACAGGGCCAGCAACATAGGCTAACCCCTAAGAGTGCCACCCGCGCCATTTGGGGACCCCAGCCAAGTCCTCAAGCCATAAGAACAAATATAAACTTAAATAAATTTGATATCAGGCAAAGTGAGATGTTTTTTGAAAGGGAAGCACCAGGTATTTATATGTACAAAAGAGCTACTGCGCCCATTCACCATCTATCAGCTCATTGCTGGTTCTTTCAGCCAACCACTCATACTTCTAGTTGCGCTTCTCTCTTCCCTGATGTCAACGCTCTCGCCCCATCCTTCCTGCTGCCTGGATATTAGTTTCAGCTCATCATCAGCCTTCAGTCGCTTGTGCGTCATATAAATGATTACATAAATTAATATCAATTTTGGATTCAACTTAGTAAATGTGCGCCAGAAACATCTTTAGCTGCTTGGGTAACTTGAAACATCTGGCTTCTTGCGAACAACTTGTTTTTTAATCTCCTAGTCAATTATTTGGGGTATCACCTTCCTCAGGCAATAATTGATTATTATATATGAGGCGCTTGGAATAACTTCAGCCGCTCCAGACTCAGAATCTTTGGTTTCTGCCAGCATTTAATCTTTAAACTGATTGGATCATCCTTGGCTACTAGTCATGCGGTGATCCATAAATTAATTTGGAGCCATCAATTGGCCTGAACAATCTTAACTTCCTTTTCAACGGAATAAAATATTTGTATTAACCCATATTGGGGAGCAACTTCTAAGCAACCACCTAAACAACCACAAATTCCAGTCAATAAGCCATTCCACCGAGATTGGTCTAATTCATCCTAAATAACAATTAATAATTGGATTAGTACATCTGGTAAATATTCTGACATTTCCTACCACTTAACCAGATGGTATTCCTCCTGTCATAAGACTCAGCGTGTGTGGGGGCGTCCATGGTTTTCCACTCCCTGCCATTAACAATTTCTGGAACACAACCTCCAGGTTGGTGTCACACCAGTGTGCTCTTTACCTCCCCAGCTGAACTGGTGGATCATCCCTGCCACCTCCTCACTAACCTCTCAGCTACTCAAGCACTAACCAGCAGAACTTTCTGTAGTGAGCACCACTTTCAGAAAAACGTCCTTCAAGTGAAAGTGGGCTCTGCTGGTCTTTAAGCCAACCAGTACGAAAACTGGCTGACCCTTTTGCGTTTTGCCTTAGGCAACAGTGCCAAGGATGCTGTCTGACACCTTGGTGTGTCATCCACGCCTCTTAAGATCTCCACCAGCCTAAACCCCAATCCATAATAATAAACATAAATTTAAATAAAAGGTTGATTAGGCAAAGTAAATGATTAATAAGAGAGGGAAGCACCAGTTATTTATATGTACAAAAGGGCTACTGGCTCATTGCTGACCTATTGGCTCATCGCTGTTTCTTCCAGCCAACCACTCTCTCTTATCACTCTCTCTTCTTTCTTCCCTGGTGTCAACCCTCTCGTCCCATCCTTCCAAATGTCTTAATACTATTTTAGCTCATTTCAGACTTCAGTCGCTGGTGAGCCATATAAATAAATATATAAATAAATATATAAATTAATATAACTTTGAATTTAAACTTAGTAATTATGCTCTGGAAACATCTCCAGTTGCTTGGGTAACTTGAAACATCTTGGCTTCTCGCCAACAACACATTCTAACTCTCCTAGTCGATTATTTGGGTAGTACTTTCCTCAGGCAAAAATTGATTATTATATATGAGGCGCTTGAAACAACCTCAGCCGCCTCAAACATGGAATCTTTGGCTTCTGCCGGCATTTAATTATTAAAAATAATTGGATAATTCTTGGCTACTAAACGCCAGTGATTTATAAACTAATTTGGGCCATAAATTAGCTTAACAATTTCTAACTTCAATCTTGGCGGAATAATAGATTTGGCTCAACCCACATTGGGGAGCAACTACTAAATCACCTAAACAATCATGAATCCAGTTGATAAGCTATTCCGCCAGGTTTGACCTATTTCGACATAATTAACTATTAATCATTGGAGGAATCCATCTGGTTAGTTTTCTTACACCTCCAAACCCCTATCCAGCGTAATGGCGGTGGTCTTGTGGGAAAATTAAACAGGATTATTGGAAGAGAAGAAAAATCAGGTGATAGCTTTAGTTGAAAAAATATAAGATGATTTTTACAGTCAACAATCGAGCTTTGGGATGCAATTGGGGGTATTTCATCAATCGGATACTGGAGATCATCTACCTGTTAGGTCTCAGCTGATCTGCTGATTGAGGGCAGCTAAAGAAATAGTTACTGAGAAACTCAGGAAGCAAATGGAGCAAGTGACTCTTGAACCGTTAAAGAGTCCATGGGCTTTGCCCATCCTAATTTTAAAAAAAAACTGATGGTACTAACCGTGTATAATATATTACCAGAAGCTCAATAGTATTACCAAAAAGGACTAATATCCTATAATGCAGACGACAATGCTTTACATTGGTTAGAAGAAGCTTGTTATTTCTCAGCAATGGATTTGATATCAGGTTACTGGAAAATTAAGTTACGCATGGTGTAATAGTGAAATGTTCCATAACTACATCCAAGGGGCTTTTCCAACCAACATATATGCCTTAAGGGATGTGTAATGCCCTGGCTACGTTTTAACGGGCTATGGGCACCATCCTTAGCGACTGAAGCCATCATGCATCCTCATGTACCTTGATGATATCAATGTCTCTTCCCAGACATTACCCAAGCATCATACCCATCTGGAGGAGATCTTCCGCCAGCTTACGTAGGCCAACATCAAGATTAAGCCCTGTAAATGCCACTTCTTCAAAGATCAGCTGAAATACCTAAGGTTTGTGGTAGATGCGAAGGGGCTAAAACCTCAGATGGCTAAGGTGGTGACCATCCATAAAATGATTCTACCAAACAGTAAGCGCAATATACAGGTATTTTTTTGGAAATGGTTGGTTACTACCAGCGCCTCACCCCCAATTTCAGCTTTATTGGAGGCCCGCTATTTGAACTATGAAAAAGGATGCCATGTAAAAATGGACGGAGTGCCAACAATATTCCTTTGACACAATTTGGATGGTTTTAATCAGTGCACCTGTGCTCCGCTACCCAAATTTTCAAAAAAGAATTTATTGTTCAGACAGATGCTTTTCTTTCCACTGTTGGGGCAGTTCTATCCCAAAAGGACGATGAAGGGAAGGAGCATTCTGTTGATACTGCAGTCAGAGCATGAACTGGCATGATTGCAATTATACCATGACTGAGCAAGAGCTTACCGGTGATCTACACATACAAGCAATTTAGGGTGTACTTTCATGGAGTGAAGTATAAAGTAGTAACTGATTATGATTTATTACACTGGTGTAGAATCTCAGAGAGCGTGAAGGGCAGCTAGCACAATGGGCTCTCATATTACTGGCTTATGATTTTGAAATACTTCACCGACCTGGAGCAAAACACCAGAATGCAGATTGTTTATTAAGATTACCAAAGATTGCCATTACAGAGGATCTAAGCGATGTGATGTAAATAAAATGAATAGTGGAAGATACGATGATGAACCACCTCAAGTTATAAAGGCGTCAAATGAGATGCGAACTACTACCTTTCAACAGAACGTCAAGTTTTATAAAATTTATAAAGACTCTATGATGAACTTCCTGAGACCCTCGTCACAGATGAGTAATATTATGAGCGCGCATAAGGCAGTAGGACATGGTGGATTATGAAGACGTTAGAATTGTTGCACCCTCATACTTTTGGGAGAGAATGCACTTTGACATCCTTAAGACAATATCCTACTACCACCAGTGCCAAAGGAAAAAGCTGTTCTGCCAGCAGAACTCTTATCAGTTAGTGAAACCACATTTGCCTGGCATACAGTTTCCATTGATGTCGTTGGGTCCCCACCAATGGGAGCAAACTGGGCTAATACATTCTGGTAATAATCGACCACTTGACCAGGTGGATCAAAGCATGGGTGATATGGGATTTGGGGGTGGTCACAGTGGCCAAGTTCATAATGGAATGCATAATACAACGACATGGCTGCCCTCAGTTCATCCTTACTGATAATAGAACTATCTTCACCTATCACAATCTTTCAAATCTAAATGATCTGATGGCCATCCATGGGGTTCTGATGACTCCATATCACCCCAATTCCAATAGTATGGTGAATGGGTTAATGGGAACTTGGTGAATATACTCTGGAAATTGGTAAAAGATTGACCTTCAGATTGGAGCTCCTCCTTTCTACCGCCATCTTCGCCTAAAACAAAAGCTATCACTCTGCAGCAGGAAGGAGTCCCTTTCATTTACTATATGGATGGCACCCAGCTCACCTCACTATCTCTATGCCTACGCAGAAGATACTGGCGGAGTGCATCCATAATTTTACTTGACCAACCTGGCGAACACTTTAGACAAGTTGAAAACTAATGCATAATCCTTCATCTTGGTCAAAACAATAAAGAATAAGGCTGCTGATAAGGTACGGCGTGGCAGGATAGCCCAGCTATAAGGAGGAGAGATGGTTTTATTAATAACCAGCATGGTTTTGGTCAAAAGAATATGTTAGCAAACAATTATATTGGTCCATTGAAATAATTAAGAAAACATGTGTCAACGCCTACAATATCAAGGACCCTGCAATTGGTTGAATTGTTAATTGAGTACATGTGAAGTTCTTTCAGTCATATAATCAATAAAAGATTTATCATCCGGTCAAGGGGTAATGTTGAGAAATTGATATGATTGGATGATAACCCCAAATAGCTGTGGCGGATTGGTTAATATTGGATGAAACCAAGTAATAAAACAATATTTACTAGATTGACTCAAAATAAGGCAATAAGGCGATACTGAACTCAGGAAGGATATTTACAGATCGCTTCATAATAATGTAATAAGGAAATGGCGAATTTAAAATAATAGACTCTTCCAGAGCCTCTAAGTTAAAAAGATAAACCAATTATAATATGATTGAAAAGAATAGCCTAAGCAAAGGGTCAGAACCAACCAAAGTCATGGATGTACAAAGCGTGATGAGAAGACTATAGTGGGAGGAGTTTGGTAAGATTAAGAGGAGATAGCGAGAAGAAAGAATCTGCTATATATAATAATACAATTTTGATGGTGTTGCTAAAGTTATTGCTTCATTGCTGATTAAGTTTACCAAAATTGTTTTGAGGACCGGCAATCTCCATATGGTCCAACTGTTGCTTAGTGGCCTAACCATATGCAAGCCTTACGGTGTATATTCACTATAGTGTAAAATTTTATAACAGTGTTAATTTAAAACCAAATATGGGAAGCTGCAACCCTACAATAACAAGGACTCCTCCTCCCTTACATTCCCTAATTCTGATGAGGCGTAGCTGAGTAGTTTGTGAATACAGTTGAGGCTCTTGAATCAACCATCTATAGAAACCAGTGTTCTATTAGTATGTACCCATCCTAACAGCACCCTTCAAGAACTTGTACTTGAGGTTGAAGCTATACAGGTTGAGGTAATTCCAGGACTGGCAATGCGAGAATTTTTGAGGCTTCCTAAATTACATAAGGCCTGATGGTCCATCCAGACAACCATTTCATGATGTGTTCCTTGGAGCAGGTACTGCCACTGCGTGAGCAACAATGCTACAGCAGCAAATTCCTTGTCATAGATAGCCATAATTTCTCTAAAGAAGAGAACTTTCACGAGAAGTAGGTGACTGGGTGCTCCAACATGTCACGACCTTGGAGTAATACAGCCCCCAATACAACTATAGAGGCATCACATGCTACTATAAAAGGTTATTATGGATATAGCATGTTTTAAACAGGGCACCAAAAACACTTTCTTGATTGCTTAAAACTTGCTTTGACAATCCGCTATCCATTTGAAGGGTAAGTTTCCCCTTTCAGGGTATGAATTGTAACTGCAAATGTGAGAGAGCATGAGAAACTTCTTAAAGAAGATAATGATGCCCAAGAAGCTCTGTAGCTGTTTCTGTATTGTTAGTGAGAGCCAGGAAAGATTAGTATTGAGGTTACTAAGAGTAATAGTGTTTCCGCCCTTCAGGACCAGGTTACCCTGAAAGATGACCTAATACTTAAAACTTGCACTTTTAAGGCTTGACATAAAGGTCTACCTTCTTCAGTGCAGCCAGGACCACCTCCAGGTCGTTTGCATGCTGTTTAGGAATGTGTGGATGAACCAAGATGTCATCAATGTATTTCACCATGCAGGTGAAGCGAGAATCACATAAAATGTCGTCAACTATGTGCCAGAAAGTGGTAGGCGCTTTTAAGACTGAAGGGCATTACATGAGACTGTAAAGTGCCCCTTTTAGCATGATGGTCATACTTCACTTTTGGCCTTCCGCTACTCAGACCTTATTGAATGCTTTTAGAAGATCCATCTTAGAGAGCACCTTGGACTTTGCAATCATTTGCATGATTATTTGCTTGAGGGCAGAAGATAAGGGTCATGAACCATTATGTTATCAAGTAGCTATAGTCCATACATGGGCGCAAGGTGTCATAGAACTTTTAGCAAAAACAATGGGGGTAGCAATGGGAGATGATTTCCAGTTTAATCACCCTTTTTGGAGTATATTGTCCAACCGCACCTCCAGGGCCTTATCTTTTTGTTAAGTATATGGCAACAGAGGTCAATAAATGTTAACTAGATAAACTTTCAGATGGAATGCCAAATTTTACTCAGAGTGAGGTAGAAGGCGTTTGGCTTTAGTCATATTATAATGTCTTTAAACTGCAACAACTCTGAGGGAAACAAGGGGGTAGATCAGTGGGGTAGGGAGTTGCCATGATGGAAATGACAGCTCTGGCATGAGAATATTTATCAATATGTAGAATTTCACCACGCAAGTGGTGGTTCTTAAAGGACATGACCTGGCTCCAGATTAATACTCACATGTTGACGACTCCACCAACCTACACCAGGATGACTAGGAATAATAAATCTGGCACCTTTATAAACCAATCACAAAATTCAAAGTGATTCACAGAGAAGGGGACAAGGGTCTTATAACATAATATGTCATAGGGTGATGACAAAGCGCAAAAAACAGAAGATCCTACCTCAAGATCTAGATTCAGATCCTGAGCAACTTTTAGGATCATAAAATTTCTAGCTGCCCCTGTAAACAAGAGAGCATTGCCTATACTTTATAAGGTTCCAACTGAATATTAACAGGCAATTAAAAGTAAACATTAATTTTTTAATTTTCAACTTCATTGTGCATAACTGTTGAGGAATATAAGGATAATGTCTGTAAGTCTCCCATTCCCAAAGAGGTGGTGCGGGATGCACAGCCACACCTTCAGGGAACTAGTCGTTATCAAGATGGTAAACAGAGCACCGTAAAGGATGCTGGAGCAAAAGGGACCCAGGGCAAGGGTGGACAACGCTCTATATAGTAATATATAGCCAATAAATAACCAAATATGTTTAGACTTCAAAGGGGAGTCCATACCAAGTAAAGATCTGTGCAGGTGTGCTTAGGGTGCTTTGATCTGGAGGGGACCAGTGCGGCCAGCGGTGAACAAGATTTGGGTGATAATTTATTTAAACTTACTGACCAATGCTTTCAGAGACCTCGTCAAGGAAGTTTGCGCACAGGTTCACACAAGGGACCATATTCAAAAAGTAAACCTAATGAGGGATTTTTATTAGGAAAGTTGACTAATTATGAAGATTGGTCTCGAGAAAACATACTTAAACAATAGTGGGAATTATCAATTGGTGGAAGTGGCGCTAAGCTTAAGTTCACCAATAGCCACATGCTACCATCGGCCAGGATACTGTAGCTTGAGATTGACCAAACTTGAGATATCAAACGTAGGTAAGGCTGACCCAATTTAGAAATATCAAAAATTGAATGAGTTTCAAAACCCCATTTGCCAAGTAACCAAATTGAACCGTCATTATTAGTGATATAGCTGGTGCGTTTTAATGCTCTTGCTGTAATGCAAGGCCAAGCATCACGCAAATCCCCAAGACCAACCTGCGCATATATCGCCTGCACCCAGCGTTGGTGCAGGGTATGTCTTAGGTCAAAGAAGGCCTTGCATTTTGATCTTTTTGGCCTCCTGACAACCAGCTTTATCCTTAAAGTTGGTAACATCAATAATGTCATTTAGCCATGACATTACTCTCTCATTCTTTTGGGGTCCATTTCCCCTCTAGGGGCTTTCTCCAGAGGAAAAATTATTGTGGGCTGGGGCCAACTAATAGCGACGATGGTTTTCTGTGACTTGGGTCCTGCAGCCTTGGAAAAATGCTCATGGAAAGCTTTGATCAGATCCTGGGTATGGCGCAGTTGCTCACTGGTACCCAACTGTTTCCCGCTGTCTCAAATCCCTTACAGAAAACTAGGTACTCAAGCCTTCTCATGACTCTGTGTGAGTCGACGATATCCTCTTTTTCCCACTCTGGCGCCCCATCAATAGACCAGCCTCGGGAGTCTCTGGTGGGGGCTCTCAAACAACGTCAGACTTGCTTTCATGGAAGTCAGCAAAGATCCAGAATGATGAAGAAAGATCCAACTAATATGAGGCGTAGCCCACCTTTTTGCCAATGTGGCAAGGCCCAATCCTCTTTGGTCCCACTTTTTCATGGCTGCTTGATTGTGATGTTTCTAGTGCAAGCATCACAAGATTCCCGTCTTTGTACGCAGGACATACCCATCTCTTCCCGTCCATATTCTCCTTAAAAGCTTGCATAGCTGATAACAAGTTTTTGCTCATCCCCTGCTATTCTTTCTTGATAGTTTTTGCAAAGTTCACCACAGCTTCCACATTGGATCCACATCTGGGCTCCATGTTGAAGGAAGGGTTGAAGCCATAGTTGTTGAATAAGGGGGAACAACCAATTGATGCATGTTGAGCGTTGTTGTAGCTAAATTGGGCCATGAGGAGGTTAAAACCCTAATCTGAATGGTTTGCAGCAGTGTAAAACTGCAGGAACTGTTCCAAGCACTGGTTCACTCGTTTATTATGCCCATATGATTGGATAGATAAGCAGCTGAATGGCAGGGACAAATTTGAAGAGTCTTATACAACTTTTCCCAAAAGCCAAAAGTAAACTGGGGCACCCAAATAACTAATCATCTCTTGGGGAACCCCATGAAGAGCAAACATTTGAGATACGAAGAGCTTAGCCATCTCTGCTGAGGTTACTGTGGCTCTGCAGGGGATAAAGTGGAAGAACTTAGTAAAATGGTCCACGACTACCATGATGACGTTGTAACCATCTAATGCAGGTAACTCCACAATTATATCACCAATACAGAAGTCCAATGAACTTCAGCCTTTTGAACTGGTACCAACAACCTCGCAAGTGACTGATAATCTGGCTTCATTTTAGATTACAGACCAGGCACTTATTACAAACCCTGACAACCTGCGTGGCTAATCCCTTCCAGTTATGAGTGCGCCAGATTAGCTCTAGAGTCTTCGCCATCCCAGGATGGCCAACGGTGAGTATGTAATGATGTTCCCAGATGATTTCCAGGCGAAGTGGTCCTGCAGAAACCCATAGGCGCCCCTGGAACTACACCTCCCTCCTTCATATGGTAACCCCTGGTAATGTCCTCTTGATTTAACTCGTTTTTAGGGAGGATCATAGGATACTCAGCTGACAATGTCTGTGAAAAGACTACCTTTCTGAACATATTATATTCCTCTGCATTTTCTAGAGGATCAAGCGCTGGCCCGTGGGCTAAGGGAGAAGGAAGTTGAGACACAAGCTTACCCAGCGGAATCATTTAGTGTGTGTCATGCATCTCTACCTCCTTAGGATCTGGAGCTATAGCAGGGGTTCAGCTCAAAGCATCCGCTAAACTATTCTCCTTACCCTTTGTAAACTCTTAAAAAACACAAATTGAGCCAGTGTCTCATGCCAGCGGGTTTTTCATGGGGTCAAGTCATGAGGTGCGTGGTAGTACTACAAGGCATGGTGATCTGTACAAACGCGGAATGGTTGAGATGAGCCAAGTAAGTTTTTGACGCAAATAGGTAAGCGCCTCAACCACTGCCAATAACTCTTTGTCATAAACGCCGTAGTTTAACTCTGGTAGAGACATTTTCCTGAAAAGTATCCCATTGGATGCTCTTTTCCATCCTCGCATACTTTTAATAAGGCAGCCTCTATGATGAAGTTGGAGGCATCAGTAAAAACAATGATTTCTTTTTTAGATCTACATGGCGAAGGGTGGACGTGGACAACAGGGTGTACTTTACTTCTTGAAAGAAATCCTGAAAAAAGGGGCCCACTTGAGCGCTTTAGCTCCACTCGCCTTATACAAAGGCGCCACCACCTCAGAAATATTGGGCGTGAATTTCCTAAGGAACGTACACATCCTCAAACTCTTCTCAATTCCTTGACTAAAATTGGGGTGGGGGCTCACTAATTGCATTCTCCTTGTCTGGAGTTATTATGTGGCCTTGGTCAACATGACGTTGCCCGGGAAGGTGACCTGGGACTTGAATAATTCACACTTACTTATTTTCGGTGTAAGATTGGCTGCCTTTAACCTCTCCACCACTTGCCTAATGTGTACTGCATGGAACTCATGATCAGGGGAAAAAACCAATATCATCTATGTAGCCACCGTGCACACACCAAGCTTGTCCCCCAAGGCTGCATCTATATGATGTTGGAAGGTAACAGTGAATTTTTAAGCCCAAAGGGCATAACCTAGAACTAGATAATCCCTTTTCTGGTACGGAATGCGGTTAGCCACTCCTGGCCCTTCTTTATCCAAACCTGAATGAACGCATTTAAGCAATCCAGTTTGGAGAAGACTCGGCCTTTTTACATAGTAAGAAATCTGAGAGTCCAAAGGGATGGGATGTAAATCTGGTACAGTGACATTGTTTAGGTTCCCATAATTTTTGCATGTGCGTAAAGTAAGGTTATATCTTCAGCAGAATCATTGAGATAAGCTGGGAGATCTTGCACAGGGTGAACCCACTGAGCAATCATACAGATGATATGAAGATCTTCAGTCCTCATTCACACTTAAAAATATAGTAAAATATAGAGCTATTTGCCCCAAACGACACTTTATTTAATATTTTCAGAGGTTACTCACTTTTCCGCTCTCAATAAACTACTAACAATCCTCCTCCTTCAATAGTCGCATCTCACTTATATCTTAGTGACTTCAGATGATGCCATTTCCTCAGCTTAGCTATTCAGGTTCTCCATAACTCATTGGTTCTGGCAGAGTATGGTATTCAATTATCTATCGCCATAGTTTAATGCAATCTTACTCAAAAGCATCAAATGTTGACATTGCCTTATCACCCTATTTGTAGATAATCCAATAAAACCCGTTTATGACCCAAAATCACCTCAACTTAAGGCATTTAAATAATTGTAACTATTATCATGGTCAGCTGATAATCCCCAATCCGTCATAGCTTTTTCAGGCTTATCGTTCAGTTATATCAGAATCTCAATATTACCCCCCTTGACTTATTTATAAGGCTCCTATTGCTTATACACCCAGAGGAACTCATGTGTGCTAAGTTAATAATCTGACTGCTCGCAGGGTCCTTAATAGTGTAGGATTTGACACCTGTTTTCTCAATGACTCAAAATGGCCCAATCCAGATGCTGGCCAATTTGTGCTTCTGACCAAAACTGTGTTGGTTATGAAAAAGAACCATGTACCCCTCCTTGAACTGAGATAACCCGCTCCATCATACCTGAACAGCAGCCTGATTCTTGATCTTCTTAGCTAAACTGAAGGAGTACGCTCCAGTTTGCAATTTGATCAATGTGTCAACGAGGTTAGTCAAATAATAATGGAGATCCATTCCGCCAGTATACTTTATGCACAAATAGAGCAGTGCCAAAAGATCAGTGTGTCATCCATATAGTAGTTGAAAGGGGCTCTTCCCCGTGGTGGAATGATATCTAATATTATAGGCAAAAATGGCGGTTGAAAGGAGGGAACTCCAATCAGAAGGTTGATTTAATATCAATTTCCAAGAGTATGTTCACCAAGGTTTATTAATTCGTTTGACCATCCCATTGGGCTCAGGGTGGTATGGGGTAGAGAACCCTGCTGATGTCCATCAGCTTGTTTAGCTTTGGAAGGATGTACAAAATGAAGTTCGTTCTTTGTTGGTAAGGATGAACTGAGGGCAGCCATGTTGCCGGATAATACATTCCATTATGAACTTGTCTACTGTGACATCCCCAAATCTATATCACCAGTGCTATAACCAACCTGGTCAAGTGGTCTATTACCATCAGATTTTATTTAGACCAGTTGGCTCCTGTTGGCAGAGGACCAACGACATCAAGGGAAACCATATGCCAAGAAAAATGGGGTTTCACTAACTGGTACAAGATCTTCTGGCATAACAGCTTTTCCACTTGACATTGGTGGCATCAGAAAATGTTTTCAAGAAAAAGAAGTTCATACCTACCAATAGTACTAAGGTCACAACAATTTCAGGGTCTTACATACTCCACCATGTCCAACGGCTAAGTGTGTGTAAAAATTTATAGGTCTTGATTATTATTCGTCCAATAACCCTATGAGCTTATTACTTGCATATGTCTGGTTCTTGTGCAATTTTTCCGCATTGTATTGTTGTTGATATAATCAGTTGATAATAGTATGATGACTATTATTTGTAGTCGAATGGAACTCTTAGATTTCATTCCAATGCTTGGCCAGTATTTCCACTCAAAACACCTGAGATGTCTAAAAATAGAAATTTGTTCCCTTGTACTGTCTAACCTGATCTTCACTGAGATCCCTGGTGACAGTTTCTCCAGTTTGACACACAGTCAGCAGCAATCCCTGATTTTTTTCTGCTTCTTTTCTGGATCTCCGCTCAGATCCTTACTCTTTTCCTGAAAGAGTCTCCCAATTATCGCACACAGCAATAATATCCTTGAGAAAGAATAGAACAAATTAAAACTGATAAAGTTTTCTACTTAAAACCATATACTGGATAAAAACCTCTTTTTTATTATTAGTGAATTATAGGGAATTTATAGTGGGGGATTTGGCGCTCAACCCTCAGTTGACACCTCTTTGATGAAATGGCAGCCGTTGCCATTGAATCACCCTTCCTCATCTCAGCAGCGATGGTCTTCCCCATCCTATCTAGGATTCCATCATTGAAAAACCTTGAGACCTAAACGGAAAGAGTCAGAAAACGTGTCCCTAACGTTTTCCTCATAATTCAAGTAAATCAACCATATTTGGCTAGCGACCTGCTTAGGTAATGGGACTTGTTACCCATTAAGGCAGGTCACAAACCAACTGATCAATTCACTAGTTGCAGGCAGCATCACTCGCCTTACAACTTACTACTTATATTCCCAATCATTCAGTGATGAAAACCTACCAATCCCAATCAGTACACCTGATAGTTAATTACTACCAGATGCCCCTATTTTGTTGGCAACTCTGCCCGACAAGATCTTAAGCATTCATATGGATTGATCCCTGATGGATATGACCAGGCGAATATTCTAAAATCCCCCAAACATAGTTACTCCAAAATCAGGGTCAACTGATTTCCAATTCACCTCACATTAGAGAATTATTCCCTAGCGATTCCTGGTAATCTAGCAGGCTGGGAATATGGAACAAATCTAACAGTGTGCGCTCAGAATAATATTAAGTCAGGTGGAAGAACTTGGGATGTTTACAGCATTGTCCCCTATCCACTTGTACAATTCACCATTTTTCTGAAACGTATTGGCCTTTATTCCATATAATACCTTGATGACTTGGGTTGGTTCATCATCATATTTTCCGCAAAGCTTTTTGTCATACATGATGTCACTGAGATCTGCCATAACGGCAATGGGTGGCAATCTCAACAAGCAATTGGCATTTTGATGTTTTGCTCCAGGGCAGTGGAGAATCTCAAAGTCAAAAGCCTACAGTTTGCGGAGCCCTTTGGGCTAGCCGCCCTTCAGGCTCCTTAAGGTTCTGCAACCAGCATAATGAAACATGATCCAAAATGACTTTAAACTTCACACCATGCAACTACACCCTAAATTTCTTATATGCATATATTACTGTTAAGCACTCCCACTCAGTCATGGTTTAGTTACATTTGTGGCAATTCAGGCTTTAACTGCAGTATGCCACAGAGCGCTCCTTCCCTCCATCATCTTTTTGGGATAGGACCGCCTCAACGGTGGAAAGGGACGCATCCGTCTGAACAATGAACACCTTATCAAAATTAGGGTAGTGCAGCACTGATGCACTGATTAGCGCCATTCAAGGTATATCAAAGGAGCATTGGAGGCGTTCCGTCCATTCAAACATGACATTCTTCTTCAATAACTCAAACAGCAGATCTTCAATACACCTGAAATTGATAATAAATTGGCAGTAGTAGCAATCATCCCAAAAGAAACTTGTATATTGCACTTGCTGTTTGGTGTAGTCATCTTCTGGATAGCATCCACCTTGGCTTATTGGGGCCTCAGCCCAGTCGCATCCACCAAAAACCTAAGGTACTTCAGTTGGTTTTAAAAAGTGGCATTTACGGGCTTGATTTTAATGTTGGCCTCAGCAAGTCAGTGGAAGACCTCCTCCAGGTGGGTAAGATGCTCATATAATGTATGCAAAAAGACATTAATATTGTCAAGGTACACAAGGACGCACAACAGTTCAGGTTGCTAAGAAAGGTGTCCATGGCCCGCTGAAACGTAGCCAGGGCATTACATAGCCCTTGAGGAATAGGGTCAGTTAATAGCCCCTTGGACGTGATAATGGCGCATTTCTCCTGTTCCGCTATGGGCAACTCAATTTTCCAATAACCAGATATCAAATCCATCGCTGAGAAGTAATGAGCTCCTCCCAACTGATCCATGGCATCATCAATTTGTTGAAAGGGGTAAGAGTCTTTTTTTGGTAATGCTATTGAGCTTCAGGTAGTCTATTACTACCCAGTTAATGCCATCCTTTTCTCTAACATTCGGAATGGGTGAAGCGCATGAACTCTTTGATGGTTTGAGCATCCCTTGTTCAAGAATCTTTTCAATCTCCTCACTTACTACTTCCTCAGCTTCTATGGACTGTCTAATCAGTTAAGATCTTAAGGGGGTATGATCCCCAGTATCCACTCAATAGACCACACCCCACGCGCACACTAAATTTTTGATCATTGACATCAAAAATCTCCTCAAATTTTGAAATAAAGCTATTGCCTGATCTTTTTGATCTTCTAATAACCCAACTAAGTTTTTGTGAGGTGCCACTGCCACTATGCTGAGCTGTGGTTCAAAGATAGACCAAATTCATCCAGCAACCCAAACTTGTAAACCTGAAGGACCTCCTCCACTGGGGTCTGGTGATGAAACTCCACAATTTGGTGTCATTGATTTGCATTGGTTTATTCTGTAATTTTCTAACAAAACTTTAATCTCCCCATGACCTGGGAGAATAATGCCTGGATCCAAGTGGGGTTCAAACCATGACTGCTGATAAGGCTCAATGATCTATCCCATAAAGCCTAGCTGGCACTTCCACCTCTAAATCAGTGCTCACTATTACTTGGTGTCCAGAGGGCATGGATATAGCTTCTTCATCTCTAAGAGGCAGATCTTGATATTCATATACCTGTTGGGGAGGGCTCAGGTTTTACCTTTAATTGATGGTAGTGAAAAGGAATCACCCCATCACTATAGACCAAGTTGACATGCCCCATGTCCACCAGATCCTTTGGCACTCCTCTGGAGGCAAAGTAAATTGTGATCCGCTGACCCAAAATTTCGAAGGTCTCTTTCATCATATCAACAACAGCCTCATAATGTTGCATGAAAGCAGTTCTGATTAACAGGTCATAATTACTGTTTGGTAACACAACTTCTGGGGCTACCACGACAATTGACCCAAACTGCAACAGAAGTGCACTGTATGCTCCCTTGGAAACTGTGTTTTCCGCTCCACAGTTCCATACACCATATGGTGCTCCACATCTGGTTTTAGTGTCAGCTTCGCCACCAACTTGGTGGAAACTATTTTGACTGGAGCGCCCAAATCTACTATAGCACAAACTCAAGTTTTTGCTACAACAATGTCATATTAGGTACATTCAGAATAAAAATATTGATTGTTTGATATGTGGACATTTATGGGGTCTCAGTTCCCAAAGAAGCTCATAATCCCCTCACCGACTTAAGGTTACTTTTTGACAATAGCAATACCAGAAAGGCAACGTTTACGCCTTTCAGGGAAGGTTCAGCTACGTCAGAATCTAGCTTGTCCAACGAAGCTTGGTTGAACATTTGGCAGGCGTATGGCTATATTTGCTCATGAAATCCTTTTTCCGCTGCAGAATGGGCTTGTGTTCATGTATGTAAATTTCTCCTCCTACAGGCTGTGATATAAAATCCCATCATCATACTGAGGAACATTGGCTGGAAATGCTACAATTGGTTCAGGTAGGACGTCTGAGGTTGGAATATTGAAGGTAGAGAGTCGTCTCTACTCTGTTCCATCTTTTCCCCTGGC